>JAOEGS010017644.1:0-85736 GCA_025447755.1 Corythornis vintsioides
CTGTCCTGATCCGGTCAGCCCAACCCCTCCTTTACCAGCCACTTTCTACAAATGTCTCAGTTTAGAAGCCACCCACCAACTCTCCTGCCCCGAGAAAGTCTTGTTTTCCTCATGTGGTAAACTTGAAAAGAGGAGAGGAAGCACCATTTCCCCTGGCAGAGTGGCAGGGCTGCCCCATTTGGTACCTCAGCAGTAACCCCTGCTCACCCCTCATGGCTACTTGCAGGGATGAGTTTGCAAGTCCCTAAACATCCAGCATAGCCAAAGGGTGCATGCACTGCTGCGGTCCCAGAGAAGCTGGTGCTCACCAGCCTACACCTTCCTTCTGCAGGGAAGAGCTGCTCGGGCATAGCACCGGCCTTGCATGGCACAGGAGCTTCCGCAGCCCCCCTGCCTCAGCCGGGCAGGGTGCAGGTTATGCAACTGGAGGAGTATTGCATACTGGGAGTTGTAGTCTCAGGCCATCTTGTCTTCCTGGGTGTGGAATTGAACTCCAGGCAGCCTCCTCGCAGGCCCCGGGCCTCTGCCGGCTGTTCAGAACATCGGTCCCCCGATCTTTCACTGCAGGAGTTGCACTTCAGAACTTTGCTCCCAAGTTGGTTGTGGTCCCAGAGCTGTCCCCTGCCTTTCTGTGTGCCAGCAGACAGTGGGCCCGGCCCTCCCTCTCCCGGCGGCCCCCACAGGCCTGGAGAGAGACGCGGTGGGAACAGTGGCCCCAGGCCAGCGGCACAGCCGCTGTCGCCTCCAGCAGCCTTGGCAAGGCTCAGATTGCTCCCGGGCCACAGGGCGAGTGGTACAAACCCTGCCGGGCTTCCTTCTGCACCGGTGGGGCAAAGAAGCAGGGCACCCTGCTTTCAGGATGGTTTAGGCTCTGTAACAGGCACAGTGTTCTGGAGGAATTCAAGAGCTGGCATTTATTTCTAGGAGTGAGGGTAACTTAAAAAAAAAAAAAAAAAAGCCACCTCTGTTGTAGAAGATACTTCATGAAAGATTTTCTGCAGACCAGATCTTCCAAATATGCTCAGACTTTTTTTTTTTCTCTTTAAAAATTGAATCTAAAAGCTTCAGTTTCAAAGTGTCAGTGCCAGTGTTTCACAGCCAGGGTTTCTCTTTGCATACAGCTTTTGCCCATGAGGAAGCTTCACACCAGCAAGGACAGCACCAGCTCCAGAGTAATCTGTCCTACTGACACATGCTAAATCCCACTACTTATTTCTACTCTGTTTCAGCAGTAGAAGCTCTTGATGTAAATGGGAACACAATATGTAAATCCAAACGATGGCAATGTCTGTCCTGCCTCCTCTGGAAAACACTGAGTCAGCCCTGTGGAAATGATAAAGGAGTCCAAGGCCCAAGCTGAAGGCTACTGTTGTGAACAGCACTACTCACCAACAGACAAAGGTAGTCTGTCTGTCTTTTACATAATTTAAGTTACAAATAGAGTTCAAGAGACTTACCAATAAAAATACGTATCCCAGCACATGCTGTCAGTTCATTTTTATCTTCTTTTGGTTCAAACACTTTGCCTGTTATTTTCTGTAGCACATGAAACCTCATTATTGCAAAATCCAAACAACATTCAAGTATTTCTGGTTTTCCAGTTCCTTCTTATTTACAGTCTACTGAAAACTGTTTAAAGTGCAATTCTGTCTGTCTTTCCAGCAGACATTCTTTCCATTCCAGTCCTGCTTCCTGCCGTTTCCTTGGGTGGTTTTTGCTTTGCACCACAATTATCTGAATTAAGATGTAATTCTCTCAGTAGAAACTGGATTTACAAACAGTTTAAAATACAGCACACCTCAATCAACTATTTGAAGGCAGTAGGGAAAAAAACTGGGCTTTGCCATTATCTGACACCAAAGAAGTCAAAGGACCATCTGGGGATCAGAGAGTCCTAGTGGCAACATCAAGGCACTTGACAATTGAGCAATGGTTTACAAAGAGTTAATAATCTAAAGGTTACATTGAGCATTTTAGAGAGCTCAGAAAAACAGAGCTGTAAATAGAAGTGGAAACTTGGAAACACAAGACAGAGAAGGAGGCTGGACACAGAAGGGCCATGGGAAGGCACAAGGATCCAAATAGATCAATGAAAACATCCAAGGGGTGGAAGGACACTAAGTGGAAGCAGTGGAGCATGAGGAAGAGAATATTGCAGCAGTAAAAATATTTCAGGTATGATGGAAATGGGGTGAGACAGGGTTTGTTAATGGGACTTTCCTAGTATGTGCTTTGCTTTTCCGTTACACAATATCGAGACCTTTGCTCATGCAATTCCAGCAACTCCAAGTCTTTAAACCCCTTATCAAGCCCATATGAGTATCTCCAAATCCTTGTGATAGGGAAGGCACTGGTGCCTCACACAGCTCTAAGGACACTGTGGCCCTGTGTAAATCTTGCTACAAGACAAAGCAGAAAACACCAGAAAAGAAGTGTGGTTGTCCACATCCATGGCAAGCATTTGCCTTGGATGAGCCCAGGATCTCTCACACCCTCTCCAAATCCAAGTTCAGTCAGTGGAAATGAGCATTTCTTCCTCAGACAGAAAATAGTCCTTTCTCCAAAATCAGCCAGGTTGCCATGGAGGTCTGTGTCCTGGCTGCATGACAAGATGTTGCAAGGCACCTGCTCTTCAGCCCTAGCCTCTGCCCTCAGTCCCAGTGGTTCCTGAGCACACACCAGCATAACATCTGAAATTTTACAGCCAGTACTACATTGTTGCCAGAAGCAGGAGCGACCAATCTGTTGCTGTTCTGCTTTGCCCATGACAGGAGTCCTTTCTGCTTGGCACCTTGCTGGCCAACCCCCGCTGCAGCCCAACCTCGGGGTGACCCTGTGTCAGGGCCAGACCCTATGTACTCCCAATAGACAGGGCACGTTGTTGGAGGAGCCAGGGGCCTGTCAGCCAGGCACAGCACCTTGACAAACTAACTCTGCTCTTCCCAAAGCTCTGAGCCACAGAACCATGATGGAAAAGGAGTGCAACACTCAAGCATTCATTTACAGGATGTATTTATTACACTGTAAAAAGTCTATTGGATTTGTAGCCATTTTTACTCTGTATGTACACTGGTTTTACTCACATCCCAACCACAGGTTCCTCTCAGTACAGCATACACTGGGTTGGAATCCTGCCATGCTCCTCCCAGTCACCAGTGGGATTTCCAAGATTGATACTGTTGAGAATTTAGCCAAGAATTTAGCCAACTAATGGAGAGGAGGAAGAATGAGATGTTATGCTTGCCAGGCAGCCAGCTCTGTTCTGGGCAGGAGGGGGTGGAAAAGTGGGACGTCCTTGTGCAAGGCAGAAGCACAAGGATGTCTACCAGGGCCTCAGCCACAGGGGTGTTCTACATAGAAAAAGAGCTGGGCTCCCAACAACTAGAAGATGCAGATGGCTGATGTATCTGCAGAGCTTCCAAGAGAAAGTCCAGTTAGGCATCTGTCAGCAGGTGCCACAGATTCTTACATCTTTTCCAGCTGAAGAGCATGTTTTCCTAAGGAATGGGTCTGGGCACCAAGAAGCCAGTGTAGCGAGTGGTGGACAACACAGCACTGCTGTGCATGACAGGGGAGTGGCTCTCCTAGTGCTGTCTGAGCAATGGCCATGGTGCTCTGCTCTCAGTTCACGGGACTCTGCATTTCCTTTTCATCTGCTCAACCAGGCAGAGCCTTCTGAATGGGCTCCCTTCAACCAGAAAGCCTGAAGACATTAAGGAGGAGGGAAGAAAGCAGTGCCGTGCCTGCCAGGCTCCTCCACTCCCTGTCTGGCACTGGGATTGCTGCGACCCATGTTGCAAAAGGAAAGCTGAGGCTACAGCAGACAAGAAGCCCTAAGTAGCAAGCTGGGAGCTGCACTGTAAGCAATCAACATTTCTACACAGAATTCTCAACCCACTGAACCCAGGCATGCCCAGAGCCCAGACAAAGAGGTGCAACCAGAAGCACAGGCAGGGAAGCTAGGGAATGGCTGGGGAATTGTCCAGGGACTGGACTGAATAATCTTGAGAGGCAGTCCTGTACTGCAGCCCCTCTGCTGTAATGTCAAAGAATTTTCCCCTCTTCACCAGGTGAACTGGTGGCGGCTTGGTCCCAGGCTGCTGGGTGTGGGTGTTGCCTGGCCCCTGAGATTTTGAAGGCAGGAAGAAGACTGGTCAGTGGAACTGGGCACCTTTCCAAGAAGACAGGAGTTTCTGGGCGACTGCCACAAGGGAGCAGAAATGTGATGTGCTCCAGGGACACTTTGGCAGCAGCTCTTCTGCCCAGGTTAGCAACATCTAAAACAAACATGCCCACTACCAGAGAACATCTGTCCAGCATCCTCCACCCACAGAGCTTCCTTGGCAGACAGTTCACATATACCCTCAAACTAATTGACTTCAGAGGTTGTCATGGGGTCAGTGGGCCGTGAAGTAGCTAAGAGGGGAACAGGAGAGGTGGCTTCAATTAGGGCTGGGTTGAGAATGATTGGCAGAGTCATAGGTGGCACCCCAACCTGCAGGGGAGAGGCGAGAGGCTGCAGGATGAGTGGTGGCTGTGTAGATGTAGGAGGTACATCTGTAACGGGGCTTGTCTTTGTTGGAGCTGATGCTGGGAAATGAGGAGAGGCAGAGGTGCTGATGGTGGGTGAAGCAGGTGCAGTGGCTCTCTCGGCCTCTGAAAAAAAAGGAAGAGACAAAATATATCCTTATACAGATCCTGACAAAGTCACTTTTCAGCTTAAAGCTAGGTAGGGCTGAAGATCAACTCCCAGGCCTTTTCAGACTTGCACCTTCCACATACATTCACACAAGGTCCTCCTGGGAAGTAGGTGCCAATCACAGGCCTTCTGCCCCAACCTCTGCCCAACCCCACTAACCTCAGCAAGAAAGGTACAACCTCAACAAGAAATTCCACACCACTAGAAGCCTGGTTGCTGTAGATCACACTAAACCAAGGAGGAGCAGATTCATGCCACCATGCTGGCAAGATGATTCCAGAAAGAAGAAAAACAGGACTCACCACTGGCACCTAGGTCACAGGGTTTCTCCAAAGGTGCCAGGTGGGTGGCTGGTCTCACATCCCCCACAGGAGAAGGGGGCAAAGCAGACACTATTGATTTCTGATGCTGCTGCTCCATTGGTGTGCTGGGGACAGGATCTAGGAAAACAAAACAAGCAGTGAGCCCACACACCAATTTGCTCACTCCTTTTACCCACCCTCAGTTTGCTCTCCTTGTGCCAAGCTCCCACAGCCTCCCACACCTATCATTTCATCAGCATCATAAGGCAGCCGGATACTGAACAAGGTGCAAGCACTGGGTCCAAAGGCCTGTTTTCTTAAGGTTTCTCATCCCCTCATACCTTGGATCACTGTCTGTTTGAAGAGCTCATCCCGCAGCCTCGGTAAGAAACAGTCAATCCGCTCCCAGGTGATCTCCCAGAGATCTGAATATCCCGTCCGCGAGTCAGCGCTGTGGAATATCCCAGCTGTATCCATTACAAGCAGCATATTCTTCAGAGACTCTGGGATGGCCTCCAGCTGTAATCAGAGACACTCCTCAGGACACAACGAATTAATGTATAGCAATGAACAAAAGCTCAAAACAACTGATGGGCTGCCTGGGAAACAGAGGCCATGGGGAGAGACCATGGAACAAAATGGGTTTGGAAGGATTGAAAGGTTAAAAAAAACCCCAGCAAACTACCTTTTAAGTTTAAAAGGTTAAAACTAAAAAATGGTTGTTCAAAGCACTGCAGAATCACTTTCAGCACCTTACCAGTAAGTCACTGGAGCCAGCATGCATGTATTTGTCCATAAAATCCAAGATTGTCAGCCACAAGGCAGCAAAGGTGGTCAGTGAAAGTAGAGGGGAGAGATGCTGTAGGAACACCTAAAGAAAAACAACTACTGTCAACAAGTAGTATGAAGGCTGCTGCTCATAACTTGACAAGCGAGCCTTGCACAAATGGACTTCCTCCTCCCTGTGGCAGGCTAGGAACAGGCAGATGCCCAGCCTAAGGAAGACAAGACTGCCTTAGGTCAGTACTATCAGCTTGTGACATTTCACCACTAGAACAGACTGTCTTCAACTAATGTTAGGAGAAATACTCTCTCCATCCTTCAAAAAGCCACAAACTCCTTCCTGACAACTTTTCCAAAGGCCAGGATCATGGAGGCAGTTCTGGAAAGAAGGCATGTCCCAACAGCAGAAGGGGGTGAAGAATCCTAGCACTAAAGACAGTTGAACTATCAAACTGGCACCCTATTCAGATCAGAGCTGCTGAGAAGCTAATAGACCAAACAGTTTGGTTCTCTGGAGGCACATGGCTTCCCCTGAAATTTCAGGCAGCAGAAGCATGCTCACCTTGGAGAGTAGCGTTGAGGCTCTCATCCTAGTTTCTTCCATCCCACCAACATCAGCTGGGCTGATGTTCTCTAGTAGCTTGGTCAGCAGAGGAAACAGCACCTGTTGGATCAGAAACATATGGTATTTCAGAGTTGAAAAATAACCAATGAGATTTGCATAGACAGCCTTACAGGAAGGAGCTGGCTTTTGGGACTGGTGACTGCTAGGCAGAGAGTGCAGGAGCAATGGGAAGTGGAAATAAGGGGATTCATTTCAATGCTCCAAGAGGCTCTGCTTAAGCAGATAGGAACTTTTCACAGCATCAGAGTAGGAAACATTTTGTCTGTTGTGGTGAACAAGCTGCTCAAAAAGATGGTGCTGAAGTAGGACACCATTCTGCCACTCCTGCACACAGCTTTGATCTTCAGGACAATTCTGTCCTGCCTACTTGGCCAGCCCAGCCAGGGGTTTACCTTGTTGAAGCAAGACTCCCATTCCAGGGCATCCAGGGCCTGTAAGTCATGTACAAGGAGGGCCCGCTGCAAGTAAGTGAGTGCCTGCATTCGTACCTGGCGCCGGGCATCGCAGCACAGCCAGGCTATACCTGCAAGAGAGGGATTCAGGCAAAGGCACATCCTTACTGCTGAAGTATAGGGTGAAGAGTCTAACAAATAAACACCAAACACACTCTGGGTAATAATAATAATAAAAAAAAAAAATAAATAAAAACCCACCAAAAAAAACCCAAAAAAACCAAACCCCAAACCCAAAAACTTATTCCAGGCCACAGACTACAAATGTACTGTCAGGTTCTCAAAGCAAGCTGGCAGCTACCTCACGCTAAAGATTCATTTCCAGATCTGATCCAAATTATTTTTTTCAGTATCAGCAGACCATAAAAACAACCTCTGGTTGTTGTCTGCAGTTACCTCTTGACTTCTCAACTTTCTCAAGTGCTGCCATTAATTTGAAAGTGTCTCTGCTCACTCTTATTACAAGGGGATGGCTTTACCCTGTAGCAAAGGACACCAACAGTTGGACCAGAGAGTGCGGGAATCTGCTTCGATTTTCCTCCCTGTTGTCTCTAGATGGCGTTGCTCCTCTGCCCAGGAGCTGTAGATGGTGGCTGCTCTGGTGTGCAAGGTGTGCATGAGGTCCAGGAGCTGCAAATTAAGCATCACAACACGTAAGATTTAAATTGTTGAAGCAACCCTGGTCTCTGCTCTTCCCCAAGCCAATGCTACAAGGCTCAGAGCTACTCAAGTTTGCTTCCTTTATGTACATGACCATGTATAATAGCTATAGAGATGGTGTCAGGCCCTGCTGCCTGTGCCCTCCCTTGGTGGTCAAGCACCAGGCATCTTCAGCAAGATTTGTATCAGTTCCATAGCCATGACAATCCATCTTCAAGGAACTGCAACCATATCCTGCCAGAATGCAGCCTTTCCTGGAACAGAGCAGTGACCCTCCCAGGCAGAGGGAGAAACCCACCTCTGCTGTCCAGGGACAACTCTCAGCAATGAGAGTTGAGACAGGAAAGCATGAGACAGGAAGCTCCCTCAGAACAGCTCTGTACAGGCAGTAACAGCATTGTAATCACTTCACTGCTGAACTGAGGGTCCAACACCCTGGCAGTGAGGGCTTGTGCCCTCACACATTTGAAATGCCAGTTGGAGAGAGAAATTACTCCCTCATCCCAGTCCTCTGTACTTTAAACTCCAGTGCCTCAGCCCACAGGGCTTTATTCTGTCCACAAGTTCAGATGCCCGGACAGACTCAGCACTAATCCTACATAAGCTTTATGCTTTCAGATGCTCTTGATCCACATCCATCTTACTTCTATAGCTGACTCACAGCTCTAGACCCCATGCTCCTTGCTTTTCAGAGGACTTCTCTAGGATTCCTCTCCATTGTTATTCTGCTTTTGCCTGTCCAAACTGTAGTCTTCCTCTTCTGCTGCAGAACCACACACAGCCACGAGAGCCACCCTATGCCATCCAGTGCCCACTAACTCAGGATGCAGCCTCCCATCATCCATCAAGAACCCCAGTGACTCCCCAGCAAGACCCTGAGTATGGGAAAGGAGAGGAGGAAATCCTTGCTATACTTACGTCCTGACTAACCTGTAAAGACACAGTGTGGTAGCTGGCAGGGATGCTCTCATCCTCGTCCTCATCACTGTGTGTGTGAGCTTGGTGCTGGCTCAAGACTCGGGATCGCCGTGTGGAGCTCTCCTTTGGCTTTTTTTTTAACCGACTGGATTTACTGTCATACCTGTGGCTCTTCCCCCTCTTCTCCTGGGACTTGTAGCCTAGAAAGCAAAAGGCAACAGCGTACCATACACACACTCCACTACAAACTTTTTGCCACCCCAAGCCCAGTCACACCAAGTGCCACCTTACCCCCGTTCAAGCTTGCCTCCACAAAGATGCGGATGGTTTTGACACAGAGCTCGAAGTTCTCAGGTGTAACATGGGCAGCATCTCTCACAATGAAGGACAGGGACTCTACGCACTTCATGAGAGACTTTGTGTCATGTGGGCCTAGATCCAGCCCCACAGTCAGGCTGTACTGGTTGACAAGAGGAGATGTCCCCAGCCTGTTGATCCCAGGAGTGGATCTGGAGGTGTCAATGTCATCTTTCCCCACCTGCAAGGCATAGCAAGAGGGTAGCATAACAAGAAGCACCTCATGCACACACTGAAAGGGCTTTTCTCCTGAAGCCAATAGGTAAGATTTCTGTAGGAGCCATTTCCCTTTCTTCCTCATTTGCCTCCAAGCTTTCTCCTCTCCATCTGCATGTCCTCACCATCCTCCCTTTACACTGTCAGCTCTTCTTAGCTCCTTTCTACTGTCTTATTCTTTCTCTCCCTACAACGCCCTCTGCCCACAGCCATGCTAGGAGGTGTCTTCTTCAGGCACTAGAAGCCCATTGGCTACTCACCACTAGCCAGCCACTGTTCATGACATCCACGTCTGTCACAGAGCGATGCATCTTGCCTGGCTTCCCATGGTCTGTGTACACCTCTGAATCAGAGGTGTAGCCACGGTCCAGGCTCATGTCACTTGGGTGACAGGATGAGGAGACCTCACTGTCTGACTGAGCCCCTTAAAGACAAAAAGCATGGATTTTAGACCAAAGCCAAATCCAGAACTTGGAAGAGTAGCTGTGGATAAGGGAGAAGCAATCCATATTAGTCAGATCAGCATCAGCTAGGAATCACCAGTGAGCCCTGGAAGAAACTGGGCCTCTCCTCCTGTAAGAACAACTATGACAGGATCATTCACAGGAGACAATAGGTAACACAGATCTTTGACACTGTTTCTCCCGTGTAGGTAATGTTTGGTTTCCCCCTTCAGAGGGAC
This sequence comes from Corythornis vintsioides, assembly GCA_025447755.1. Lineage (NCBI taxonomy): Eukaryota > Metazoa > Chordata > Aves > Coraciiformes > Alcedinidae > Corythornis > Corythornis vintsioides. The sequence goes on from JAOEGS010017644.1 coordinate 9,695, forward strand.
AGGGCTTTCAATCCTCTGTCACTTGTCAGCCTGACTGTGGATTTAAAAAGGGCAAGAAGTCAATGCTTTAACCCTGGGGGAAGAATCAGATGTACCACACACTGAACTTCTAGAGGTGCTAGGTTCAGTCAAGACAAGTCCAAAAAGCACAACACAGAATGACGCACATAAGGCTTCTGGGGTCACTAAGCTCTAATACTGGCAAAGTATTCTTATGAGCAGTGATCTACATTAGTATGTTCCAAACCTGTCAGATCTACCTTTCCTGACCTTTAAGATAACCTCACATTTCACGTCCCAAGCACAGAAATCTTTGCAAGGACCAAATTCAAACTATTGATACAAAGCTACTTATAAGACAAAACTCATTCTCTTCATCACTCAACAACATCTAAAAACTCAGCAGCAGAGACAGACTTATTGCAAACATAGCACACCAAATATTTTCAGAAGAAGATAAAAAGAACTAACCTTCTGATGTGCAAGGTACCACAGTCAAGTAGGTTGCTTAATTAGCAAAGACAGAAACAGGAGGGGAAAAAAAAAAAAAGATGGGAGAAGGCAGCTCAGAATTAGCCCAGAAGGCAAAGGCCACAGTGGCTTTACAAAACCAGGTTTCTTCCATCTGTCTAGCACAAAGTATCAAGCTAGCAAGGAATCTCAAGAAAAGCAAAGAGGAAATCAAAGGCTTCTAGAGAAGTCTTTTCTTGCTGTTTGCTTTACAAGTCTGAAGCTGTCAGCCTCAAATACATCGCCAGCTGGCTAAAGTGAAACAGAAACAGTTTGCTGAAAAGACTGTCTTTCTAACATAGTCAGAAGAAGTGGGAAATAGTGCGTTGGTCTTGTGAGAATGGTTCAGGCACTCTGAGCAAAAATGGCTTTAGAAATAGAATTTTAAAGAACAACTCCCTTTATGAGATCCTTAAAACAGGGACAGAAAACTGACTCAGTCTCACAAAAGAAGCAAGTATGACAGGAACAACAGCTGGGTTTACATTATACACCCAGATGAGAGATTAATGCTTTATTACCCAAGGCACCAGACCACAACCAGTAGAAAATGCTCCTTGGGTAAAGCAAAGACCTTCTACAGCTGCTACAAGTGATATCAGTTTTCCTCTCACTGCTCCCCTAGGGACTCGCACCTGGAGTGCTGTTCATGGACTAGGAAGAGATGGCAGAGTACAGACAGGGACAGACCATGGGGTAGAAGTGAACAGCAGGTGCTGGTCTTTAATCTCGCTAATGTAGTTTAATATCAGCTTTGTTTTCTTGTAGTCCCCTTTGCTAATTGAAAAGCTTGAGGAAGCAGCTGCTTATCTGGCAGGCAGGCATCAGATTTCCTAGCAAAAGCTGGCCTGTCTTACCTGTGTCGTTATCTGCCCTTGCTGTAACCTGCAGGGCTGCAGGCGGCTTCACTCCAGACCCAATACACTCCAGAAGGGTGAAGAGTGTGTACCAGTCATCCCCAGAGTGAATGTTGGCAGCATTGGTCTTCAAGAGCTCATGGAGGCCGTAGGCAACCTCATGGCTAACTCTGGAGAGCACATTCGGCTTCATCATGAGCAGGATACGTAACGAGAGCAGAACCTGGCCAGAGGAGGAGACAAGAACAACAGATCTTATTATTTACAATGCATTCCCCAGAAAAGTCCCCCTTCATTTACTTAGAGCTACTTACAACTGCTGTTTGTTGTTACCAGCAGCACAGAAAGGTTAAATGTGGGTCCATCCAGCAGCAAAGGCTCCCTGGGTTGTCAGGTGTAGGCACACAACCCCAGAAGTGACTTTCCAAAGTCCCTCACCTGTGCACTGATTTCTTCCCGCCGGAGCAGTCGAATTGCCAGTCTCAGCAGCCCCACCACGGCCCTCTCCACCAAGAAGCAGAACTCTACTGCCTGGACACACAGCTGATAGAGGTGGTCTCGGACAGTTTGCCAGACACAGGTCACACGGTCCCTAGCCACAACAAGGAGGAGGGAAAGGGTAGGATGAAAGAAGATAAGACAAGAGGAATCCAGCCACCTCTCCCAGAACCCCAGACAGCCTGGTGTTTCTTCATTTCAGTGAAAAACTTCAGCAGGGAGATAGATGAACAGACAAATCACAAAGCTGTCAAATTTCTTATTTACTTAATTACTTGCAAAGAAATCAGGTGGGAGAATTCTCCCTTGATATCTCAGGATATCAAGCAGTAATTCATGGGCGAAGAGCTGCTCTGTTTGCACATGCGAGACTGGAATTGCTAAGCCCTGAAATTGCAGCCACATGCTGCTTCAGCTGGCACATCAAGCACATAAGGAACCCATTCCCTGGACCCAGGCAGCAGCTGCACTAAAGCTGGGACATTTACATCTGCATTTATTTCATGGTCATACCTATTCTCTAGCACAATCCTCAGAAGCATCTCCAAGCAGAAGGCAGCATCCTCTTCATCATATGTCTCCTCATCAGGAGTCACAGAGATTAGAGCCTAGAAAAGCCAAAAAATGTTTGTGAATCACAAGCCCCAAGAACTTGGGGACCCAATGAGGACCAATAGAATGCTTTCAGTATGAGAAAAAGTGCACCCCACTGTTTGGTAAGGTCATTCATAGTTTACCAAAAATTATTTGGATAGACATCAGGCCAATATATGGAATATTCTATCTTTTCCATTATTCAAGGTGCAAAAAGGTCTTAAAAGATGTTAAGCCTCGATAAAGTCTCTCAGATAAGAGAGGAATTCTTAAAGCCAGCAGCTTCTTGCTATGAATACACGAAGCACAAAAAATGCAGGCATACTTAGGAATTACTACAAATACTGTAGCCACTTCTCCCAAGCCATCAGTTTGCATATGAAGGGAGAACTCCTGATGTAACAGGAGTAAGAGCAAGATGTTTCCTCAGCACTGATCTGGCATGCAAAAACCTAGGCAATGGGAGCAACATAGTGCTCTTTGTGTCATCTAAAAAGTAAGTTCTGCTTCAGTTTTAAGTATTGTTAGGGTTTACTCATTTTTATTCTGAAACTCAGTAACTATTCTTCTGAACCTCTGCAGCAAGCCTTGATAAATAAACCTCTCCTTTGTTTTAGCAAAAGTCTCAGTAGTGTCATGTGCCCTACTGATGAAGCCAGTGAGTTGCAATTATAGCCCCCTGAAGGGAAAGGCACTGGCACTTTAAGGAGCCATGGAATTAAGTAACACACCGCCACTCCACACAGCAGCCCAGCAAGGGCTGCACTGCACTCTTTGCTTTTGGAAGTGGCGAGCAGAAGCCAGACTGTTCCACACCCTGGAGTGGTCTCAAACTCCACATTAGCCTGAGAAGCCACTCCCAGAACCAAGTAAGAAACCACCCTTACCCCAGGGAGATGAGCTTCTCTCACTAGCCCCAGGGCTTGCAAGTCTAGCCTTACTAGGTCTTCCACAGCAGCCAAGTAGCACACTACCTAGGGGCACAGAATCAACTACTGCTGTACAGCTCTTGCCTTTGAAATGGCCTTTTAGAATATTCTCATTAGGCACACAGCACACCTGAAAAGATTAAAAATCATAACCTTAAGCTCCTACACAGAGCTACATTTTTCAAACACTTAGTGTAACCTCCTCGAGGCTTTTAGAGTTTATTTCATAATTTAATATCTTTCTCTACTACTATAGAATTGTGGTTGCCAGCACAAAAATTACAAGTAACTGCTGAACTAGTGACTAGTTTTACATCCCAAATAGGTTTAGGATCTCCTCTGGGGACAGAGGAGCTAGGTGAGTACACAGCATGTATTTATGATCACGCACAGCATACTTCTTGCTTCACCAGTCCAATCCCTTGCTCAGTATTTCTCTCACCTTCATGAGCTCCTGAAGGGATTCAAGTTGGAGGAATTTGCTTTCTGTGATCAACTTTTCAGGATCACATTGCTGCAAAAGAAAGAAAAGAGAACTGTGCATCTGGGGGTGGGGAAGGCATTCAAATGGATCTTTTATACATGCCAGAAACACAGCTTGCTCCCAGGATAGATATATGGATAGTGGCTTTAACACAGTTACCTGGAGGTAAAGTCCTACCAGATAGTTCACTCCTTTAACATCAATTACCTTTAACAGACCTGATCTGTGCTAGACAAATTTTAACAGGCATTCTTCACTACATCCACTGCTCAAACCACCAGTTCAGATTTTGTTGGCACCATCCATCTTAACACTGTCTTGAAAAAGATGAGTCATTTGAGAATTTATTAATTTGTCTTTAATTACAGGACTGTGACACCAAGTGCGCATCTTAGCCCCTTGTGAGCAATCATTCCTGTTTTCATGTGTTACTACATTTGTTTGCAACAGAATTTGTGTGCCCTAGATGATCCTGCTTTTGGCAGGAGGGTTGAACTTGATGATCTCTAGAGGTCCCTTCCAACGCCTAACATTTTATGATTCTATGAACAGCACATCTGACCCTTTAGCTGTCAATATAGATACACTCCTCTGTAGTTTCTTACAATTCCTCTGGAACCTCCAATACTGCCCAGAAGCATGCATTTTTATCCTTGTTATGCACACAATACTGTCACCACTAACAAAAGCAGGTTCTTTTACAGCCCATATGTTACCTTTATGCATTCCAGAGCCATTTTCTTTGCCTCCTGTGTCTCAGTAGATGGCCCTCTCATACCTGATTGCTCTGTCCCGCTGAGGGTGAGCCAGCTAACAAAACTTAGCACTGTAGATTCACCACTGCAAATCAGAAGACACCCGCATCAGCAAGTTTTTCTTGTGAAAACAAGAAAATATATTATTTCCAGCTTTGGTTCAAAAAAGGATGCTTGGGCCATCTGCACCACTCACCGGTTAGATGGTGTCTCCTCACGCTGTAGATAGATTTTGCCATTAGGATCCACAAAGTCTTCAACCTGGAAGGCAGACCAAAACATATATATGATCATTTGATTACTTTGTAGCCTCTCCCCCAACTCTGTAATGTTTCACTGAGTGTTGAATCATGACACCCACCTGCCCATGCATGGGTGGTCAATGCTAGCTCTTCACCCCCTCACCCCTTCAGTCAAGTGCCACCCTTATCTGGCAATACCAATGTTATGCTTTATAAGCATATCCCTCTTCTGCACAATACTCAAAATCCATTCAAGTGAAATGAATACTGGAGTTTCTCAAATGCAACAAAAAGTAAAATGAGAAAAAAAAGGAAACCCTCCAAAAGAAGCTGGAGTCTGCACATCACTGGAACACGACACTTTGCAGGCTTTCGAGCTCCATACATACTTGGCCAAACCCAGGCCTTTGCAAGAGAGCTCTCCTCCTCTTTGATCTGGTTCGAAGAAAAGGCAGCTTCCCACCCTCCTACTCTTCAGTCACCCACAGGCCAGCTATAATTACCTCCACCATGGCCTTGGGCAGCAGCTCTGCTCGGAAAAGCTGCAGCATGGCCTCCATGATGTTTTTCCAGCCCTCGCGCAGAATGTCACCGTGGCGATGGGCCAAGTGAAACACAGTCTTTGCTGCAATATGGGCCTTGGGATTACTTCCAAAAACAGTGGGCAGATTCTCAATAGACTGCAAGAAAGAAGAGGGGGTGGCAATCAGTCAGCAAGAGATGTTTTCTTTTCAATACAAATTAGGGCAGACTGTTCAGAACTGGTTACAGGAAAGACTACAATTCTGTGTGCAGTGCTTGGCTCAGCTCATATTCATTTTGCACAAAAAAAAAAAAAAGGACAGGACAGCTTACCTGATACAAACTGAATCACAGAACCACCTAGATATGAGCTCTCTGAGAATAACAACAATACAGAACATTTTGAAAGTGCTTGCTGAAAACTCATCAATTTATTCTCCTATGGGAACTCCTTCCAGGATCAAAGCCTTCTACAAAAGGTACCACAGAGCCTCTGGAAGCAGCAATTAGTCTGCTCCGCTGTTAAAGAAGGGGACCATGGCAAATTACTGACTTACTAAGCTACTCCTGTCTCTACTTAACATCAGAGTAAGAGTGATGAACCCTGATATGAAGTCTCTGCCAATAATTGCTGGATCACAATTCCTCATAATCAGTGCAATGCACTTACAGCTTTTCAAGAAATAAAAAAAAAAAAAAAAAAGAAAACAAAAAGAAAATAATAAGAGTGCCAAGTCATTTAAACCAACAAAGTACAAGCTGCCAAAACAAGAAAATCCCTAGCACTAATGTGAGCTAATATCAGACTTTGTAACACACTTCATGTTTCTGCAGTTACTTACGCTCATTCCAACGTTGCTTTTGACAAGGGATGGACTTTGCCATTCTCTTGCTTACATGGACAAAGCCATACTTATTCATTTGTCAAGAAAGGAGAGAGAAGACAGGAGACAGAGGACTTGAAAGTATGGGTCTTCCAATCTAAGACCTGAAGTTCAGACAAACTAGCTTTTGCTTCAGCCAGACTGCTGGTAAAATTATTATCAAAATAAGTCTTTGATCTAGAAGTGAACTCCATCAGAAATGCCATTCTGGACATCTGGTAGAGATATGACAAGCAATTTGTTTTTTCATTGTTGCTATGGGGAAACCACACAAATACATGCATTAGTGAAGTTCCAGAGTGCAAACAGCAATATGCCTGGTTTTGCACTGTGGAAACAAGCCACAACCACTGAAATAAAATAGGGATTTTGTTACTGCTTATATGCTATGTCAGTATAAGTCTTCACTGTGGATCAAAAAGTGGAGCGCTCACTCTTCCTAAATCACTTAATATTCTTCCACGTTCCTTTCCATTCCTCTTCTTTCAACTAAAGTGACCATGCATGGCAACTGCAGCACTTGGAGAGGGTGTCTGATCACCAGGATGATCTGACCTGGGAAGTAACTAGCAGCTCAGGGACACTTTGATATTCCTCTCTTGCTTTCTAACAGTTGCTCTTTGTTTTGACTCCTCAGACCCTGAAGTGAGCCCCTCCTGCTCCCCTTCCACCAGACTGTCTCTCAAATATTTGTTCAGTTGTCATATTCCACTACTGTCTTCAAGCCTTACAGGAATTTAGGACAGCAGAAAGTAATTGGTATACTTGGAATCTGGCCAAAGATAAGAACTCACAGCCTTCTTCAAATCCAGAAGTCCCCAATTCTACGTCATCACCAAAAGACATGTTTGCTTAATTTACACAGACCTTGGACTGCTCCAGATTCCAGTCTCATAACTAGAGAGGATGCAGCTGGCAATAACTGGTGCCTCTGAGGGCTTAGTCTAGTTGCTTCTACTGTGTAAATCTGTGTCAAACAGTTGTTTCACGGCAGACATTCCTTTGCTTGTGTTATCTACTGGTAGTCTCGAGGTCTGGTATGCCTGGAGACAATCAAGTATTTCATCTTTACTGTTGTGAGCTGTGGAGGAAAAGGGAATCTAAAGCAAACCCACCACTTGGGATTTCTTTGTTAATAGTCAACCCGGTGCTTTTTACTGCTACCAATGTCATAATGCAAGTAATAAAAAACACCCAGTCCCAACAATTAATTTTCCTGCAGCCTAGTTCCATTACATGGATTCATCTGCTATCCCTTCAAGGAAAATTAAATAAAATAAAATAAATCACCTGTCTTGGCCTTTTACTCCTATGCTTTCAGTCTTGAATTATCTTATTTCTTTTTTTTCTATGTGTGGCAATTCTATTCAGCCTACTGTGGCACTCACACTGGTTCTCAGAGCAATGCGAGATTCTTTGTTAGTTCTGACCCTTTAAGGAGTAGCTGGTGTTTTCTCCTTGGCACAGAGTATGGTTTGCCACACACTATCTATCAAACACCTTGGGAAAAAACAGGCTGATGCTGTAACAAACATTTAGGTTAAAAAAATAAAGCTTACAGCAACCACTGTATCTTGAATAATAATAATAATAATTATTATTATTATTATCACTGTACAATTCACAGAAATGGTCCTTAGGGCCTGCCAAAAGTAGAGCTAACAGCTAATCTTATTACCAGACTCCATAGACCAACTGACAATTCAAAGCATTTGTTTTCCTAACACCTTTATGCTGCGAAGATGTACAGTCCCTGTGCTGTGGAAGAACAGCTCAGGAAACAGTTCCTCTTGGCACTGCATAGGCCCTGTAACTAAATATTCAATAGCTGAGATGAATAAACTTGCTTGGGATCACAGATGATCACTTGGTTGATCACAGGGAGATCAAAATCTCCTCAGACCAAGGAGGTGGAATGAACACTTCCGTATCACAGCATTCTGCTCTGTACAAACTGCCACTTGTGAGTAGAATGAACTTTGCATATTTGAACCTGTTCTATGGAATCATACTTCACTGCACACTTTTCACTGTCTCCTCCAGAAAACAATAGCCAGGGACTGAAAGACATCTACAGATACTGTGATAAATAAAATAAGCAAATACTGCTGCTTAACAGAGGAAGAGAGCCCTAATATACTGGAACCCAGGCTTCTTTCTTCTCCTTGCAAACTTACCTCGTTGCTGAGAGATGTAAATTTGCAGAGAGAAATGATAAGATTGTCAAACACATCACTAAGGCCATAGTGAGCAGAAATCATTGCACATTTCCTGGGGAAAGAAGAGAAAATAATGTAGTATGCCAGCACAATTATGTCTACAGGACAGCAAATCAGAGAGCCTCTCTGATGATATTTTGGACCTTCCTCTCCATCCACTTATGATGAATCCTGATGCATAGAAGTCTATTATGCCTCAAACAATCTCAAGATTCATCCATAGGTGCTGATGCAAGGATCACTTTCAAGACAGAAGACCATTTTCACTTGAGCCAATACACCTAATCTCCTGTCTTGACATATGACAGAGTTGCTGAGATTGGTGGTAGTGTTTAAGTGCTGGCTTCTAAGATATTGTGGCTACAGCAATATATTAACAGAGCTTTAAAGCTACGCTTAAGGTATCATTTGGTCTGGATCTAAACATGACCAAAGATGTTTCAATATGGCTTCCCACATACAGCAAGTTTTTTGAATACTGGTCCTCCAGGAAAGAATAAAAAAACAAAATGTAAAAAATTCCCCCATGCCATTCAGCCACACCTATGGCCTCACACACAAGAGGTTTGTTGATACTTTAACTCTTCAAGGTCTTAATGAATGAAAGAATTACCTGAAACCAGAGATAGCCTTCTGGATGATTGTTTCTTCTAAACTCTTGTCAAAAACATAAGAAAGTGCTACAATGGTTGGCCCCCATGTCATGGTGAAGAGATCATGGTCATAGCTCCCAGGAGGCACATGGAGAAATATTCCCTCATCAGTGGCACCACGGTGTAGGAGGACATTCCAGATATAGTTTTCCTTCACCAGGCCTGTCTGTTCTTCTGGCATCACTATCTCATCATTTCTAGAAGGGAGCAAGGCAGAAAGGTTGAATTTTTCATTCTGAGCCAAACCTAACATTTACATAGTGCCTTTCATTACATGTTCCCAAAGCTAAGCAATATGTACTCTGGAGTGATTTTACCAGCTCCTGAAACATTCTATTTTCCTCATCCTCCTGCTTCTCCTGCCCCAATATGATATCCTGACTATAAAGACTGGTGGCTCTCAGCAAAAACCCATCAGCAATCGTGGTAGTGAAGAGCCAGCTACCTAACACTACAAGTGCAACACATGCTGCAGTTTACATGATGGGCAGTTTTGGACAGCACCCTGGCGCAGCTTCACCCTCCATGCCAACTCTTATCCCCATATCTCAATATTCCCAGATGTAAAAAAAAAAAAAAAAAAGAAAATTGTTGTACCACTGCAGTCAACACTAGGCATGAATAGGATACCTTTGTGTAAGAGCAAGGCAAATATTAATATTATGCCAAAATCAAGTATCAGAAAGCAAAGTAGTATAAAATTAAAGACAAGAAACCAAATGTATGACAGGAGATTCATAACCAGGGTACCACAGCTCCTTACTCTTAACTGGATTGAAGCTGTACAACAGTAAAACAATTATGAATAGTGCTAAGTAGTACTTGCAATTCCAGGTTAAAATACATGAAGCCTGTATTACATATTCCCTAGACTTAGGTAGCCTTGCACAAGACAGAGCTCTCTACAAATGACCAGATAATTGAGCAAGATTCTCAGATCTACTAAGAATAGTGGATTGTGGCCAATATGAAAAGTAGAGCTCTTTCTGTATCAAAAAATAATGTGCTTCAGGTGCTAGAGAAGCAATCTTCATGTCATAACAACTATAAAAAAACCCTTTTGATTTAAACGTAAGAAAGAAGCTTTTCTCAGTTTCAGACACCTGCCTATTTTGACAAGAGCAATCATTACTACAAACATATTTTTGTATATAATCTCAGTAAAGAGCTTATTTTTTTTCTAAGAACCTGTATTTGATTAATATTAACAAAAGCTAGCAAATGGGTTTACTTCAAAAACCTCAGGAAATGAATTGTGCTCAAAAGAGAAATGCTGTGATCCTGAAGAGATCATGCACTACTCTGTACATATTATACTTTGTGATTTCTTCTTTTCTCCTATTAATGCAAAGGGAAAAAAACCCCAGCTCCTCAATCATAACTATGACACTGGAACAACCTATGTGAGACAGAGTGATACCAAAATGATACACCAATTGTTTTTGCCATAGAACATACTAAAAAAAGTGAAGTATCTGGTGAAGGGAGGATAAAGGGGAACAGAATGGGACAGAGGCACTAGATAACTGAAAGATATGAGGATATTCTCAGGGTACTACCAAAAACATTAAGAAATCCTCAGAGGAGAGAAGCCAATCAAAACTAGAGTTCTGTTTGAAAGCTAGAGCTACCTCTTGAACAATTTCCAGATATTTAGTACAGGCAGCATCCCCACCTGCCTGGAAAAGGCTCAAAAGGGAGGGTCAGCCTAATTACACTGCTCTGCTTCCAGCCCGAGCCACTGTCTGCCACGGCAGATTGAAACCAGCTGAGAGTCAGAGTCATATCCTGTCTCCTCAGAGAAGTAATCCTCTCAGCTTCAAATTGGCTGGGCCTGGATTTACTGATAGGCTAGATTTCTGAGCTATTATTAAAGCTCCCCGCCCAGATCTAGTCTGTGCATAAAAGGGCCTCAGCCACAAGGAATTCTCCTTAAATACTGGTCAGCGTGCCAAGAACTTCAGGGGTGGCAGAGAGATTGGAGCAGACAGTGGCCTCACATGAAGAGCTCAAAAGCAGAACATTTGAAACTGAGACCTGCACATGTTATGTCAGGACACCAGCGCTGTCCTGAGGATGAGATACTATCTTTAGCACTATATAAAAGTTCTAAAGGTGTCTAAAGGCCTCGTCTGGAGAACAGAGTCTTCTTAGATACAGCATTTCACATGTGCTGGTTTTGCTCAGCCATTCTTTTCCATGTTGATAGAAGCAACTTATGTTTTAACTTTAAGTTAAACTTTGTGGATTAAAATACCATGGCAAGAATCCAAAGATGCAAATCCAGTGCAGTCACAGTGACAGGCTTGTTACCACAGCCCCACATGGAGCTGAAAGTTGGTCTGAGGGAAACAGGCACAAAACTGATGTCTCTCCACAGTCTCCAGAGATCTCACAGACCAAACAACTCTAGTTTGCTCTCTACATATAAGGAAATGGCAGGTAGATTCTTACTTGATGGCATGGTACATGTCTTCCAGTATGTCCTGTTCAAAGTCTTTGCCTCCATTTACACCTTTCAGGTTCTTCCGAAACTCCTGAAAAAAATTTACACCAACTTTAATTCCTAGTATCTCCAACTTTAACTGCTTGTCTAGGATCAGCATTCCACTTGTTTCTCATGGGACCAGAAGATTATTTCCCTGCATTCTTCAACACAAAGCCTCTAAGTTCAGAGTAAATGCTATTCTTAGCAGCACAGTGTGCTGCAACCCCTGCCTCTGCTCGCAAGGAAAGAACAGAGACACAGCATAAAACAGCTTAGCTGAGGCTGGACATCAGAATGGCAGGTATTTACCACTGCATTGACACTCACAGGACTTGAGCTCTCTAGAGGCCCACAGCTGTTCAACCACCTTCTCATTCTCATTCTATATTAGAATACAGTTTGCTCACACACAAGTCTCTTGAGGAACTTGGCATGTTGTCTGCTAAGCTTGTACTTCTTCAGACTGCCCTTGCCAACTGTACTCAACTTCTGTGATGCACACCAGCTGATTGTGTTGACTGGGGGGGGAAAGACTGCCATTGAGATAAAAATAGGTACTACATTACCATCAAAACCAGAGAAGACAGATGCCTACACTGGTAACACTCACCTCCAGAGTCATTGGGACATTCTGCTTGCGGACATTATGGTTGTGCTGGTCAGTGTTCAGCATAATAACTGCATAGGCCAGGGCAAAGCAGGCATCACTATTAGCAAATGGGGAACCATTTGATTTCTGAAAGGCAAATGTATGCACACATCAATCCTGTAGGAATATTGGTGACTCAAGACAGCTATTTTCCTACTCACAGTATTCAATTATATCTGGAACAAAGAAAACCCCAGGCTCTGGCCCCAGCTTCCAAAAAGCACCCCAGAAATCCGTGTGCCACTGCCATCTCCCACAAAACAACAGGTGCTGCCTGCAGGGCACAATAAGCTCATAGAGGCAGTTTGATCTGACATGACTGTTGTGGCAAGCAGATGCCCAGGAAAGAGTGCACTCTTGAGCCTTCTGCCCACCAAGTACACACCCTCCAATGTTCTGTGAAGGCTTCCAACAGTCTCTGTATTACAGGTGCCTCGCCTGGTAATCTAAAGGCCTCCAGATAAAGTCGTAAAGCTTCATCCAGCCTTAAACCTTGGAAGCTGAAAGTCCTGCAACAAGAATGAAATGCAATGAGAAAGTGAACCAGGTAGGGAACGGTAGGATAAACCTCCTGACTACAGTCTTGTTTGTTTCAGCATCAGAATAGTGGATTTCACAGACAACAGACAGTAAAGAGGGAGGGTGAAGAGAGAACATATGATGAACAAGGGAAAAAAAAACATAAAAGAGAATCACATACATAATCATGTGGAGAACTGATGATCATCTCTCCAGTCTTCAAATAGACTGGCCTTACTGAAAGGGGCTCAAGTATTATGCCATTATATGTATCTAAGATGTTACTGTATGTAAGAGATGCATAGAATTAAGGCACAAGGTACATACAGGACCAAGTGATACAAATGCAGTGCCTGCAGGAGCTACTGTTCTATAGCCGGTTTTTATTCACTAAACTCTGCTTAAACTCCTTTCTGATTAAAGAGCTACAGAAAGATTACTCACCCAACAAAGCTTTCCAGCAAGTCTATGTTACTGCGGTCACTCACAAATTCCCCAATCATCTTCTTGTCCAGGCGAGGGTTTTCCCGTAGCCACCTGGCCACCTCATTGTTGTCAATGGGGGTGGCAAGAAGGTTCTTCTCCTGCAGAAACTGTATCCCTTTCTTTGGCTTTTGGTTGAACTGTTCAGTGCCGGTTATCAGGAGCTGAAGGAGACATTCTGATCATCAAAAGCTTGAAGTACATTTCTTACTTTAGATTGTTCTTGGCATTTGAACCAAAAGCAAAGCAGAAAACAGGTCAAGCTCAGCATGATCAAGTTCACTGTACTGTGTAATCCAGCAGGAAGGCCAACCAGGGCCAGAAAACCTGCATTCATCACAGGGATTCACTATCAAATGACACTGGGCAGAATAAGCACAAACTGCCTCTTTGAAAAGCTTTGGCATTTCACCCAACAATTAGCTCTGCAACCCCAAATGCCTCACCTGCTCTAGTATGTAAACAGAGCAGAGGAGGGTCTCTGATGAACCCCAGACATGTGGCAAAATCAATTACACCCAGCTGCAACAGCAGCACTGCTCCATACCCTCTTCTCTCCCCTTTAGCTCCAGGCTCTTGTACTCTCTCGCTGCCAGGAGATATGCAGCAAGAACCCTTGGTGCTTACTCAGCAGCTGCAAGGAAGACATGCTGCAAAAGCTTACACTAAGAACCAGAAAATATTCTGCTCCTGACCACGGTCCCAGGAACTTTGGCATTCCAGCAACACAATGCTGCCTGTAGGCTGGGAAGAGCATTTTTTGTTTTGAAGGCAAGTGAACTAATCTGTGCCCACCTTGATTCTTACATTAAGATGCTCGACTGTCCCACAGTAATAAAACACCTGACTAAGAAAGAGTTAACTGCAAGTTCTTGGTGGTGTTCAGAAAAACCAAAAGCACAAACAACTGTATGAAATTTACTAAGGCACCAGAATAAATGTCAGTTCCCTATCACGATCAAACTGCTAGTGATGACCTAGTGAACTAATTCGTGACCATCATGATTACTAGCTCCCTTGGGCTTCTCAGAACTTCAGAAGCCACCAGCCCTGTGTTCTCTACTTCCCCTGACTATGTGAACCTCATTAAATGGCAGTGAGACAGACCCTGAAATAGCATGGAGCACACGAGGACCCAGCAAGGGATAACAAAATACTAACCACATGCTGCTCTGGTTTAACAGGACTGAAGGGACTGTGTGACACGAGCAGCATTTCAGTTCAGCTCTAAACCCTGTAACTCAAGCCTGAGGCTACTCTATGGGCTGGTTACACTTCTTAAGACCACCTGGAAGAAGACCAGGCTGCTAGCAGTTTGCACTGCATTTATAATCATGTCAGTCCTATGCTTCTGAGCTTTTGGTCATTGCCTTTGAAAGATCCCTTTCCACTTGATGCATAATTTGCTTTCTGCTTTTATTTAGTTTTTTTCCCTCCTTCCAGCTGTGGTCATGTTTAGTACTTCAGAGGTCACAGGAAGCAGAACATGCTGGTGCCATGTCAGCATCAATATTACTTCAGCTGAATGTTTTGAGTGTCCTATTTACATGCTTGGAATGAAAGCACTAGCAGATTTACGGTCAGCAAAATATTTTTCCCAGGCAAACTAACAACAGATTTACATGCATCTGTCTAGTCCCTGCTGTAGTGTAAGGTACTGCTCTTTTTCTAGGGGCACCTGGAACTTTCTTTAAGGAACTCTCAAGCCACTGACAATACTCTTGATTCCTTCTAACCTTGTTTTCCATCACAGTAAAGATTAAGTTTAAGGTTTATTTTTTAATTATCCTTTTTTTAAAGCTGAAGCACAGGTTTTCAGTCAGAAGAGTGGAAGCATTTTGCAAAGCTCCCTCCACAACAATGGACTTTCTGAGAAAGTCCATCAACAAAGCTGCCCTGAAAGCTAGATTTAATGCAAAGCAAAGGGTTACAAATGGAACAGAAATTAAATCAATTATTAATTTATTAGAAATTAATTAATGCCAAAATGCAGTGGTTCCTTTGGAGGCTGTGCTGACATTTCCCCCACAATCCTTGCAGGTCAGGCAGCCAGTCAGCATATCATGTCATGCAGCACTGTGTTCAAGCACTGTAGAGAACCAAGTTCCCAAGAACTGCAGCAGGCTTCCTAGAGAGGAACCAATCCCTTAAATTATGTTCATATCCAGAGACTGACAAGAGTGGATCACAAAGCACAGGTCAGTATGGCAGCAGAAAGATTTGTTATACTCTCTTCAGTATTTTTAAGTAAGTTTAAACAAATATGAATACCAATCCCTTATAATAATGTAAAATAAAAACACCTGTGCTGGTGAGAGAAATCAGAGGGCTTTTAGTCCCATATGATTCAAAATCCTTTCTCTTTACCACCAATGAATTGTTCAAGAGACATTAATTTCTTTTTCCACTGTATCATCTGGCTCCTTACCCCACAGATACTATGGCCACTAATGTTTCATTCAGAATATGTCTCACTTTCATATACAGATTCAGTGATCTCTCTCTTCCTAAATAATATATACATGAGGGAGTTAGGTAGGTTGTACAAAGAGAACAAAATCTGCACAAAGAACATCTGTGAATGAAAACAAAACCAAAAACAAACCAACCACAATAAAAAATTAATTAAAAAGTAAAAATCAATGCCATGTAACCCATAGGGACTTTAGAGATCATATTCATCCACAGCCTCTGGAGGTGAACAAGCAGGCCAGTACTTGATGTTTGACACAAGACAGCAGATAAATACAAATCCAACAGCATGAAGCACCTTTGTCAACACTAGACCTAGACTGGAACCACTCAGGAAGTGGAAAAATTGTAGAAGGTTTAGACTATGACTTGGATTAATGAGGTTCAAAGAAACACACATCTAGACAAAGAATGGCTTTGCCACAATCAATACATTCTCTTCAGCCATCCTTATGGCACAGCAAACAGGAATAAACACATCAGACTAGCAGTCTACACTGTTCATTTCTACTGGGGGCCTCTTGGTACTCTCCCCATTTACAGCTTTGATAAGAGTAGGGAACCTGACCTTTTTGATGAAAGTACCTGATTATCTCCATATAGTGCAAACTAGATCCAGCAACTTTCCACCCAGAAATCAGAGGGCCCTAGCTTACAAAGTGTGCCATAAAATTTTAACTTTTAGTGCAACTAAACCAGAACAGATAATAATCACTGTTGTCACTGCAGTGTAGCAAGAATTAAATAGTCACTGAAAATCCTATCAGCAGATATAAAAACTTGTATTTTCTGTGATGTGACCAACTGTGGAAAGGCCGCATGGGACAGGAAACAAGAACACTCAAAGATCCATTTGTAGTATATGCTAAATGGTACCTTCTTTTTGTTCTTAATCTGCATAAGTTCCTGAGGGCTTGGAAGGATACAGGAAAATCGAGTAGGCTTCCTGGGGATACTCTTCTCAGCTAGAAGAACAAAACAACATTACAGTCAAACCTATCCCTAGAGTAGCACTCAGCCCACTGCAATGTCCCATCAAAACTTTTGGTCATGGAGTCTTGCTGTAATGTGCTGCTCTGCAAATGGCAGTTGCAATTCTACTGTTCCATTACCACATTCCTCCCACCCACATTTTCTTCAGCATAATTCATAGTAGCTTCTTGTTCTGGGAAACTTCACATGTCCACAAGATTTAATTTTCTGGCTATTTTTACTACCTGCATTACTGATCCTCTGGAGAGCCCCTGACAATCTTAAAAATAAAAAGCACTGTTATGAATTTCACACACTTTTGCCCAAAAGTGACCCATCAGATTTAACTTCCTCCCACAAAAAATTCCAACAGTTAGTAGGCATGTAGATCACACTTGCAATAAACAAATATTCACCACATACCCCCCTCCCCTCAGCATATACACCTAGAGTGTCATGGTACCATGGAGACCATTACCTGCCTCACTTCCTCCTTCCAGTTCCATGCAGCCCTCCTTCATCTGGCCAGCCATAAGGCACCCACTGGTGGGAGGGCATGCCCCAGCTGGCTCTGAGACTGCACTGGACAATCTTCCCTCAGTGATTACTCTCTCATTATCTGTAGAAGTTAAAAAATAAAAACCACCTCTATACATAAACCTGTAAGCCAGGGAAAAAGCTATCAACAGAGCAAAAACAAATGGATTGAAGTGAACATATGCTTCTTCAAAGGAGTTCCCCCCAGTAACTGCTTCCTCAGCATCTTCAGTATTTTGTCTATATTAATTCAATGGCAGACCCCCCTTCTGTTGTGACTGCCAGTCTTGACATGGCCTTTATAGAAATTTCACATGAGGGGCACATTTTAGTATCTGTAAATTTTACAAATAGCAAGGTTACTGACATCAGTGGGTAGTTATAAAACATGCAACAGGAAGACTGCTAACATATCTTTAAGGATCTTACTATGTCAGCTACCAAACTGAGATCTGCATGTTTAGTACAAGACTTAAGTTTAATATCAAAATATCAAGGAAAGGCATCTTACTATTGCTTGTTTCTTTGGTGCTGTTCATGGTTTCTTGGCTGGATTTGACAACTTCCTTCTCTTGTTGTATGTTACTCAGCACTTTGGCCTGGCAATGTGCCTCAGTGCTATCTATCACTGTCAGCAATGCTTCCAGAGACAGCAGATGGATAGTATACAGCTGTCCAGAAACTGGGAAGGCATTCTGGGAAATAAAGTATACATATTAGTCAACTTTCATGCCTCTCACCATAATAGGGGAAGTCTAAAGCATACAACAGAACATCCTAAACTTTTCACACAAAGCTTTCTACCATATTCCTAATGGGTTATCTGACAACATGATTGAAGGACCATGGCTATTCCTTCCTCTTCAGCTTCCAAATGTCAAACATTCCTCTTTGTCTCTGTAGGCGACTCACCCCGAATCTCTGGACAGCTAAGCTCTGCATCCGCGCACCCCTGTTCGAGTCCCTCGGCTTCCCCCCCCGCGCCGCTCGACCCCCCCACTCCCGCCGGCCCGGCTGCCGCTCAGCACCTTGGAGAGCAGCTTGGTGAGCTCCTCAAAGAGGTTGGCGCAGTAGTAGTCACAGTCGTAGTTAATGTACAGCTCGGTCACGAAGCTGGGGATCCTCCACAGCTGAACAATGGCTTCCAAAGCCATCTCCTTCATTTCGTAGGGCATCTTTGGGTTTTCCACGGTGATTATTTCCATCAGCTTCTTGATATACATCTGGCAGAAACACAGGGCAGCTCAGTTTAAGGGAAGAGAAAAAAAAAGAAAGCAGGACAGTGAATAGCTTTGAGGATTATAGAAAGAGAGGCAAGCTTCAGCTTTCCACGTGACACTCCATCTTTAATGATGGGTCATTCTGAAGGAGGTTGTAAAAAGGTTTGAAATAGTTCCATCGTTCAATGTACCTGGACGTAAGCATTCCAAAACCATCATGAAGGCAGGCAGTGCAGTACATCAGGCTCAAAAAACATTTTATTACCCAACAAGAAAAGGCCTACACAGCCTACCCACAACCCACTGAGTAATTTAGACAAAGGTAAATTGATATTTAGATTGCCTAGTTACAAGCATTTAATTGAAGCCGAATAAACTGTTACTAGGCACCCAATGATACTCAGAAAAACTCACCTCCAGCTGGAATTTCAGATGCTCTCTCATGCTCTCAAAAAGAAGAAAGCACACCCTGAGTGAGGTTGCATACAGATTGAGCCTTTCAACACTCAGTAGCTGAAATAGAAACAAAAAAAAAAAAAACCTTTAAGAATTACAAAGGCTACTCATTATGTGCTATAAGTAGCAACAGTATTTCAAAAAACAGTCCTTTATTCAACCTCCTGGTCTCACTTCTTGCTAGTGAAATAAATATGCTTAATTCCCTTCTGCTTGTGGTAACACTTTTTCTACTACAGCTTTGTTCTTTTAACAAGTCTACAGATCTTTTTTTGGTGGAGAAGGAACCTGTAGAAGACCAGCCTCTGAGAGGACTCTTGTGCAATTAGTAGATTAATACTCCAAAGGTTCTTCCTACTAAGCTGGTAACTTGCATCCAACATTACCTCAAAATCAATTATATCAAAACACAGTGTTACTCCACAGTAACAGATCATTCAAATCACCTTCATCCTTGGCGCTCCCTGGTCTGAATAGAAAATCTCTCTGGCTTTGCAACAGCACAGTTTCACTGGTGCAATTCAGAACTCTCGCTGCAATGCAGAGGAGAGCTTATTTGAGCTTATTCGAAGACTGAGACCTGCCCAACCTCAAAATACCAAATTCTGCTAGACTTCTTGATGCAAGTTAGTACCTGACTCCTCAGTGCCATATAACATGGTAGCATAAGCCAGACTCACCTGAAATAGGTGTCGGCACAACTCCTCCTTCACAAGTCCCAAAAGGGACTGGCAGTTGGCAACAGGAGCCGACTCCAGGGCAACAGTCAGCAGCTGCAGCCCCATGTGGATCATCACCTCAGAGTTGTGGCGGTCATGAGGGTTGGTGAGCGAGATAAGAAAGCGGAACAGTTCTCTAACACATGGTAGCCCATATGGAACCAGTGCTGCTCCTGAAGGTAAAAGATTTGCACTCTTAACTTTGCTTTTGCTTTTTGCAGATTCCTGCTGAGGAACAGGAGCTTATTGCCCTCTTAGCAGAAAATGAAACACAACAGTGGGAAAGAGAAAGTATTCTGGCAATATTTCCCACCTCTCACCTTCTTTTTGGGAAGACTGAGTAAAACGTACACCTCGGGGGTTCACATAATCCATGTCGTGAACAGAGGCAGAGTCAGAATGCTCTGCTACAGATGTGCACTCCTCTAGGACCTCAGGGATGGATTCAACAGAAGCCGATTGGATCTTCTCCTCCCTCAGACCTTCATTCTTCGTTGGTATCAGTGATATGAGAATGAAAGAGGCAAAATGAGTTAATAAGTACTAGACAAGATAAAAAAAAAAAAAAGCTTACCAGTCCACGGTTCTTTTGGAACCATTAAAACTACACAGGTCATTAATGGAAGAGGAGCAGGGAAACAAAATTTAAGAGAACAGAGTACTTCTAGATAATCTGTAGCCTTCTCTACTCTTTCACTTCCATCTAGTTCTGATCTATTTTATACAACTCTAGCTTGTATAAGATAGATCAGAAAAAAGACTTTGAAGATACTGCCGTAAGTTCTTACTGCCCCTGAGGGTAGGATCTGGCTCATTTTTTTTTTTGTTTTAAATGCAACCTATTTCTATCCATGGCTTCTTAGCATTTTTGCCATTAAAAATATCTTTAGCTCCAAAAGGTTCCCTGTAGCTCTAATCCACCCTCCCAACAGTATTACTGTTGCAGGGGAAATGAAGACAACATAGAAAAAAGCTCACTGACAAAGGCCTGCCTTGGTTTAGGTCTGTAACATTTCACAGCAACAGCAATACAAATACACAAACACCAGCAGCTGAATTTCTACTACTATCTCAAGTAAAATTGTTCACTAAATACAGGAGTTCTGCAGATTTCCTCTGTGCTTCCCTCTAACAGCTTCTCCTTTAATTAAGGTTAATGGTGTTGGCAGGAGTACAACTACCTATGTAGGTGCACTGCTGGGTTGCACAGTTATCATTTCTGAGCCAATGGAGAGGGTATCAAGAGAAAATAAATGAGGAATGTTTTTGAATGTACAAATCACAGTGAAGAATGTTTTATTCTGACCCTAAGCCTTGAAATATAATATATGACCAAGGAGACATACAGAAAGAAAGTGCACTAAACCCACATCTGATTACAATGGGAGTTAGAACTTTTCCTTGTAAATGATATCTATGTACCTGGAGTTCAGGCTGATTTTGATTTTCAGTGACTTTGGCCTCATTTGAAGACACTCCTGCATTAAGCCCCAAAGAAGCAACATGGTCCAAGTCTGTCAGGTCTTCCTTGGAGGTAGTCTGTGAGGACAACTCCAAACCACTGTCTGTAGCAGGGCTGACAGCAGATGAAACATTTTCTGAGCTCCCAGAGGAGCTGGGAGAAGGAGCATCTATGAAAGTAACTCCACTTGCTGATGAGAAACAGAAGCAAAAAGATCAGTATTATTCTATTCCTCAACCACAAATTAATACATTGAATACAGCAAAGAATTACTTTCATCCCTACTTCACACTACAAATGATCTCAGATAAGTTACATATTAATATGGAGATTGTAAGTTCCTTTCACTAGGTGTTAATGAATAGATGAGCAGGCACTTTACATTAAACACAACAGCTGGAATCTAACAGACTGAGAAAACTATGTAATTCACATAGCTAGAAACTCTTGGCTTCCTTTATCTAGAACTAAGAAGGAATCTGAAAACAGTCCAAAAGGTATAACTGACTCTCTTTGAGAGAATGACTACATCTTGATACAAATCTTTAAAGTGAGAATCCTAACTTGACTGGAAGGCAAGACCTATTTCATTCTGCCTGAACAAATGGAATTGCAATAGAATTCAAATGGGTCTGAAAACAGAACAGTGAAGGATTATTTCTAAATATGAGACAATATTCCAAGTATCTGAGTTTTCCTTTAGAAGAAACCCACATATTTGCAGCTCTCATGGTTCTGAGGAGAACTTAAAGAACATAAACCAGATATTTAAAAAATATGATCTACTGCAGGGCTAGTGGTAGATAGCAGTAGTATAGTAGATAGTTCATACTACACTGAATAGTTTCCTGTGAAAGAGTGTCAGAATTAGGTATTTTACACAGCTATTGTTTCTATTTTCCCACCTGGTTCCTTTCACTGTAAATGTTTATGTCTGAGCAGTCAAAATGTAGAGTGCAGAAGAGACAGAGTCCTTTGCAGCCAGAGGGACTCATTTATCCAGCAAGGTTAAAACCAGTTTTAACTATTTAGTCTAGTCCTGTACAACACTAGCAGTCTCCCAACGTTACATTGTGGAGCTCACATTAGTCACACACTGCTCCACTTCTGCAGGCTGAATCAGAGCACATCAAAAAAGGTCCATGTGTATACCTGTTAGTTTCCTGTGAACAATCCTCTTTCAGGTACTTTTGCTCTTCCCTCTGCTTTTTTCCCCACATAACTCTTTGTGCCCTCTTACCACATTAAGGCCTCTACTCTTCCCATAACAGTTACCAGTGCATCTCACATTCCCCTGTGCCTTAGTGAGTGTAGCCTTTTATTCAAATGTCATGGACTGTGGGAGCACAAGTTTAGTCTTTATATCTGTAGTGATAGATCTGCTCGTTCACACATCCCTAATACCTTGGTTTCTGCATATTCCTCAGTTCTACCTCTTCCACTGTTTCCCCAGTCACACTTTGCTCGTTTCATTATGACCATACCTACCTTTTGCTATGCCCTGCAGGAACACGGGAATGAACAAGCCATTGAAGTCAGCAATCTCCTATTGCAGGAAGCCTCCCCAGCTCTTGCCAGTGCCTCCAACACCTCCACATCCCATGGCTACCCATAACTTCAGCCATCTCCCCAGGTCCCCATTCCCTTTTGTACAAACTACCCCTGTAAAGCACTCTGAAAGCCAAGAAATGCTGTGAATGGATGTATTCCATCTCCTTCAAACTCCTCCTCAACCTAAAAAGCTATATGCTTTATTGATACAGTCGCTGAGAACTAATACAAAAGAAATTTAATGCAGAACATGTTAAGAGAAATGAAATAAAGACAGTTTCCAAAAACACTCTAGAGTGGATGCTGTCTATTCTCTAGAAACAGATTTCAACTTACCTGTGGTGTTACCAGCACTGGGTGCTGGT
This sequence comes from Corythornis vintsioides, assembly GCA_025447755.1. NCBI lineage: Eukaryota > Metazoa > Chordata > Aves > Coraciiformes > Alcedinidae > Corythornis > Corythornis vintsioides. The sequence continues at coordinate 32,735 of JAOEGS010017644.1, forward strand.
TGCTCCGTCCCAGGAGAGACTTTAGTTACATGTCGAGGAGGCCTTGGTGATCTCTTCTGTTTTTTCCATTTTGATGATTCACTCATTCCTCCAGCTCTCATTTTCAACTGAAAGTCAATCATCATTACAAATATCAGTGTAGCAAAACCACATAGCACAAAGGATTACACAAGCCAACCCACAAAGGCAGTCTCAAAACCCTCAAAGTCTTAAATATACTTAACAGCACTTAAATATATCACACAAATTAATCAGCACTACAAATTCATGCAAACCAAGTCCTGACTTTCCACTACCCACATATTAGGCAACATTCCATGTCTGAATCAAGGGACAATTTACTGCAGCTACTCTGCTATAATACTTAGCAGTTTGATTAATCACAGCACTCCTTCTTTCCTATTAATACCTCCTAGGTTTGTATTAGGATAAAGAAATCTCTTACACCCACAGACACATCTCAAATCTCTTCACTTTTGCAGACTTCTGAAGGGCATCAATTAAAGTATGTAAGCAAGTACTAGTTAAGTTTGATGTTCAGTGAAAATTTCATGATCTATACTTGAAGGCTGAGAATGAAGCTTGAGCACTCAGCCCCATGCTGCAGTCAGCAGCTCTGTCACTTATCTCTTGCCTCACTTCACAGAATTACAGAATGTTAGAGATTGGAAGGGACCTAGAGTATTCATAGATTCATAGGTATTAGGGGTTGGAAGGGACCTAGAAGATCATCTAGTCCAACCCCCCTGTCCGAGCAGGATCACCTAGACCAAGTCACCCAGGAACAGATCCAGGCGGGTCTTAAGTATCTCCAGAGAAGGAGACTCCACAACCTCCCTGGGCTTCACTCTTCATCTTCATAGCAATGCCACATTCCCTTTCCTTCAGGTATCTTTTACTATTAACAAGTGTTTCTCTAACACTTTGCTCACTCCTGCTGCACGACATACTGCAAATGTCACCCTAGTGGTTTAGAAACAAACCATATTCTGCTTTCACCCACTTTCTGTCATTAACTTCGCTTGAAATCCAAATCTAACATAACCCTTGTCATTCTTCTTGACCAGGATCCTACACAGAACTTTGATAAGGCAAACAAGAAGCACAGCAGGAGCAATGAAGACTGCGTGGCACCTGCTGCAGTGTGCAGTTCTCGCAGGCATGTACAGATGCTCCAGAACTTCCTGAGAACATTACAGTATTTAGTCACTTGGACAATGGCAATGACAGACCTGAAAACAGCTTTCTTCTAAAGTAAGTCCCTTTAAGTGCATTTCTGGGCATGGCAGATGCAGTCAGCTCTGCTGATGCTGTCACACTTCTTCAATCTGGGGTGAACATGTAACCACTGAACAGGTACCCGGCCAGTAGTGACAGCCAATCACCAAATCTCAGTACCAGTCCCTACCTGGCATTCTTCTTTGGAAATTCATCACAGTTCAGTTATATTTTAGGCTATTATATTTCTTATTTCCCTAGCATCAGATTTAAATTCTCCAGAAGACAGCTATATACCTAAAGTCTCTTCCTTATTCTGCAACTTCCATTCTTCCAGCTACTACTCTTCTTAAATGCCAATAAACCTTCTAGGCTCCACTACTGTTTTTCCCTCTCTTCCCTTTCCAGCCAGGATACTAACTCCTGTACCTGGCCTGCAACTTTTCTCATTTAAACAGAGTTTGTGAAAATGTTATGCCCCAGTGCAGTAAAGCATATGAGTAACTTTGCCCCACAAATTCTATTTGTTTGACAATTAATCCCCAAGTTTTACATATGCTACAGATTAATTAGCTTGTTAATTAACAACAGATTCAGAATTACTTCTCATTATTTCTTCCAAATTTTGCAGAAAGAATCTCCTTCAAAATCACAGCTTCTGACAAAGAAGTGTGACAAGCACACAGCTAAAAATTATGTAGATTAAAAAAAAATAATTAACTATGTATGGATCACAATCCTTTTAGGTAAAAAGCTGTCAGTTCTCTCATCTTTCCTACTCACTACTTCACAGGGCTACATAAAATGTGTTCTTTTCCACAGGAGCTAATTCCTATGTTCCACATGTTATTTTCCATCTAAAATTATCTTTAAGCCTTAAAAACTACCAATAGTTTTATTCATTAAAGGCTTAAGCTGCCTATATAGGCTAGACAATTTTACCTACCAACTGTCTAGAAATAGCCATATTTACTTTTTTTCTCCCTTTTCAGTAACTTGTAAAATAAAATATTAAGACTTAGGTTTCATTGTACCACACTACTTCAAGTAGGAAGGAAACCTGGAGGCATTATGTGTTAAATCTAGGAAAGTTTATTTCACAATTTCAAAATAAGACTTTGCTTCCAGCTGCTATATCCTGTTGCCATTATTTGCCAGGTAAAAATAACTTGCTAATGCAAGTTGGGGAGGGATGATGACACAGACATGGGATAAAGAGGGGTGCAGAACTGAATCAGCAAAACAGAGCCAGGATACTGCTATGAGCTACCCATGTCCAGCCCACTCCTTTTACCCTCAGCCATGCTCCTGAAAGTCAGGCAAGGGATGAACCATCCTTTCAGAAGGTTCAAGCTGGTAATTTAATGACAATTTCTCATCTCCCATCACACCACACCAGTACCAGCTCAGCTCAACTCTGTTTCAAAAAAGCACTTTTCCTCAGACACAATATCCATTTTTACTGATTGTTCTGTGCTTTGTATTAACTCCAAGATTCCTCCTCTTGAGATTTATAAGACCTGTACCCATCTGTTATTTTGATGTACCTGTGCTGCCTTTCAGACTGAGTCACAACAGCTTTACATAGTTGGGAATCCATTTAGTAAGGCAAGCAAACAGACTCAGTCCATTTTTAAAGATTCTGAAACATTTAATCACATTTAATCAAAGTAGAAAGCATACAGGTTAAGAATCTAAGTTTATTTGGGTTTGTCTTTTTGTTTTGTTTTGGGTTTTTTTGTTGTTGTTCCTTTGTTTTGTTTGTTTGGTTTGATTTTGGTTTTTTTTCATGTCAGGGTGGAGAGAGAAGGGTTTATTTGTGTTTTGTTTTGGATTGGAGTGGGTAGTGGGGTTTTTTTGGTTAGTAGGTTTTGACACATTTGGTTTAGGTGTTGGGTTTTCTTTGTGGCTGTTTTTTGGTTGGTTGTTTTTGACAAGAGCAGGTTTGTTTTATGTCACACTGGCCTGTATTCCATATTCTAAAAAAACAGGTATATTTTTATTACAATTACCTACAAGATTTAGGTAATTAGTCCTAGGATTACCTAGGACTACCTCCTATATCATTCCTTCTCCCTGTTGTGATTTGTTGGGGGCTTTTTGTCCCTTTCACTATCTCCCATAAATAACAGATAGCAAACTACCATGACAATCACATAGCTTAAAAAAAATAATTGCAGAAGTAAATAAAATAATAAATAAAATAAAAAGCAAACAGAAATGCTTAATAGAAATGTTTCACCAGTGTCAAGCGGCTGTTTTTTTAACAAACAAACCCAGAGTTTGGGAATTCCAAAACAATACACGTATCAAAGAACACTGAAGTAATATCTTCCATTCTGTACTTCATATTGAATTAAAATATAACGATCCCTTGACTTCCTGGTTTGTTTGTTTTTTACATTAGTACAAAAACATAAAAACAATTTGTACAATTTGACTATAGGAACTATTTCTAATGCTTGTTTTTCCTTTGATACCAAGGCATTTCCTGATTTCTCTAGAAAGTCTGGTTGCAGGTTAACAGGCTGAGATTTAGAGCTAAGGTTGCCTTCCCAACTAAATGCTGCAGGTGAATGGCATTTAATAGATCATTAAAATACCCTGAATTTTAAACATCATCTAAAAGTCACCTTCCCTCTTCAATGCCCAGTGGCATTACAGTTGCATTAGCTAATTATCAATGTCTTTCAGATTAGATTAAGCTTGTACTTCCACAACAAAGACACCTGTAGTATTTAAAAGCCATTCTTTAAAAATCAGAGTAGCAAGAGCTCAGAGCTTCTGTTCGTTCATTTTGGAACTCAGTACAAATTCCCTTATGTTTATCCAAGTTCCCTTGGCATAAAGAAATGTGTACATGAAACTGTAGAAGGAAAAAAAAATAAAATCACACAACTCCAAATGCTTTCTCTTCCTTTCATAGATGAGGTTTTAACAATAAAAGTCCAGCTAAGTTCTAGGAAGGTGAAGAAAAATGCAGAACTACAAGATTCTTTTTAAAGAGTCTGTGAGATGTCATTTTTCTACAAGTCACCTTACCTGCACTCGTTTGTTTTTCCATAAGATACTGTAAGCCTCAAGAGAAAAGGGCAGGGGCCAGTGATTAGTAACTAAAGTAATGATACTAAAACATGAGCTCATTCTAGATGCAGCATGGAACTGGTCAGCACATCAAGTAGCATTCAAGACACAAAAGCATGCAGAGAGAACACATCCACCATCCCAGTACTGGGGACACTGTGCACTTCAGTCATCTCACCTACCTGCCTGTACTGCAGCAGCTAAGGAAGATAACTGCTGAAACCTATTTATACATCTTGGGCAACTACAAAAGTAATGCCCCCTGCCCCAGAATCTGTGAGAACTCAGATTCCTGTTTCTCCTGACTCCCACCACAGAACCCAATGTTTAGCTACAACACTTCCAACTGCAAAGGGAAGCATTTGTTAGTCTTCTCTTCTGTGTAACTGCAAAAATCTGCAAGCCTCCAGACAGCGTTTCCAAACTATCCCGTCCATAGACACAGGACAAAAGACTGGCAAATGCATCTCTAAATGTTCTGTTCAGCTCCTTTTGGAAAAAACAGCAATAATGACAGACAAGAATTAAATTAATATTATGAATCAACATGGAAATGTGAGAAGGGTTGCATCTAAGCTTGTTTCTCAGGGTTTCCATAATCAGTCCAAAATCAGCAATCTGTAGGCCTACGATACTATTTTAGAAGTATTTTCTAGGAGAACTAGCAGGGACTAACACATTTCATAATTCCTTTTGGCCCCACTCATCCCATTAGCAAATACTGTGCTGGGAACCATATTTAATTTCAGTAGAAACATGGCCAAAGATGTTGAAAATGTACAGCAGTCTCCTTCAAAAAAACTTTAGAGAGCACTGAATTCTGTGACCCTGAACCAAGTAACAAGGCTCAGAGATACACCTTGAGTATGTTTAAGACATGCTGGGGCCAGAGACTCCTCAGGCATGCTTCTATGTCTATAACCAAGACCAACGGCTAGGACACACAACACTTGAGCCTTCAGAGAGCAATCTACTTTTTTTTTTTTTTTAAAAAAGTATTTATTTGCTTCCGTTTTTCATTGTCACAAAGGACTCAAATCTTGCCCATGCCCTCCCACTCCCTTCAGAAGACACTGTGATGGTGTCTTAGGTGCCACTCACCAAGACACTGATTGCTACAGTAAGACAAGGGTCTCTCCCTCTCAAGCCTGCCCAGCTGCAGCCACAACACTGCAAAGCAAATGCTGCATGCACTGTCCCCAAAGCCATGCTGTGTCAAAGGAGTGAGGCAGATTTGCTGCACACAATATAACTATCTCTCAGGTGGTGTTTACAAGAGAAGGAAGAAGGGAGTAAGGTAAGAAGGGAGAGAGAGACCTTCAGGTTCTTAAAGAGCAATACCCTCTCTAAATGGTTCAGGGCTTTGGGCTGTTCCCCACTATTTAGCTCCAGTTTGTTGAGGAGACATGAAGAGATCTGTGAAAGATAGGCAAACGCATGGTTTAAATAAAGCAAAATAAACCTCAACAGAAGAACAACGTGGCAGAGTGCAAGGCTGCAGGGCAGACTCCTGGCATGCACAGTGGAGACAGCACAAGGTAGCTGCACAGATCAGACATGAGACAGAGCATCACTGAATCGAGCTGGGAGCAGCCATCACCTGGCAAGGGCAGCCTGCCCACATTCAAATTCACCTCCACTTTACACCTCCTGTACACAGACCATCACCCCCAGTACAACAGCCTGATACCTTTGAGCGTCCCTCAGCCCAGCCTACCATCACCACAAACCGTGCCACTTTTCCCCCACAGCAAACAAGCAGTCCTTACTGCAGTTACTACACAAGAATTAAAGCCACAAGGCAGTTTCAGATTCCTAGAAGTAAGCATTTGGTCTCTCAAAACATTGCTATACTGGATCTGAAATGTATGTTTAGCCAATATTGCCACTTTTCTCAGCTCATTACAAGTAAAAACAGAGTGGAAATTACAATGTTATAAATAGTATAATCAGTGTAAATTCAAATGTGATTCTCTAATGCTCTTCTTATCTTGTTGCTCTCAACAGTAGATTCCGGTATCTTTAATGGCATTCTTTACATAAAGTATAAAGAATATACTTGTAGAGAAGTATATACGGAGTTCTTCAAATAGATCTCCCTCCACCTAAGAAATTGCTACATTCGTAATCATGTAAGGTCACATTTAAGATATCTGCCCTACTGAATGCATCCCCCAAAGGGGATGGTGGTGTGGAACAAACCTGGACCTTCCACCCTCAGAAGACTGCATTTAGGGAAAGGGAGGATTAGAACCATCTACTTTGATTTGGCTGCTAATAGAGATGGCATTGTCCATGTAAACTAAGGTTTTTGCTACAGAATGCTGCCCCTTCTAGAAGCCACCAAAGCTGTTTTCTACAATAGCCCAGTCTCAATGCTTTCATGCTGTTTCACCAGCCTTAAAAACTTTCCTTTCTACATAGGGAGAATTGGACCAATACATCCTGAGAACTCAGTATTACACCTGTATTGAAGGAAGAAAGATGAAAAAGAAACTGGAGAGAGAACAGAGGCAGCAAACGATCACATGACATCACCATCAGGTCCCACCAACTTGCTGGGGTTATCTAACCCACAGTAGCTGATGGCTGTTCCCAGAATCCTGACTGACTCACTTAGGCAGCAGTATCAGTAACAAGAATCACTACTGGACTATGTGGGCTTATTCTCAGAGAGCTACTGAAGCCATGTCATTTCTGCGGTTAAATGTGCTCTTTCAGTGAACTGGGACTTGCAGGAATGAAGAAACACAAGTGTGAAAACAAACAATATAGAGATAAGCACAAGCCTGAGACAAGAGCAGAACAGCCAACACAGTGCTGGGTCTTACCTTCTTCATGTTTGCTCCCATGTAGCTTTTAGGCTCTTCTTTAAACTGAGGCAACCTGAAAGACAAAGAACAAGACAGAATGCAAAAGCCTTCTTGAATTAATAAGACAGAAAAAAAAAAAAAGATTGGTCTTGCCACTCATGCTGCAGATACTAGAAAACCAGGATTAGGTTTTCTCCACAAGAAGATGCTCTTAGTTTATTTTCCTGGGGAAAAAAACCCACCAAAAACAAGTCTAGATGAGAGGTACTTTGTGTGCTAATGGCAATTTTGCTGTACTGATTTTCACTGTTAATAGACATATAAGTACAGTTTCTTTTTCTTCAGTGTATGTTTTCAGCAGTGGTCTAATTAGATTGGTTCAAAACAGGTTTTTCTAATGCTGTTAAAAACAGCTACTGAGGTAGCATGTCATCTACACCAGGACTCTTGCATTGTACATACTGGTCAAGGCAACCCTTTTCATTAGCTCTGCAGAAGCCCCGGTAGTTATCCTTTATTCTGCATCATATAAAACACAATTATGGTGCACAGTGGATCTTAAGTTTAAGCTGAATGCCTTGAGCTAAGAAGTCCCTGTCTCACAAGTGAAGGAGACAAAGTGCTTTGGCCTGTACTACCACATGACAAACACATACAGCTCTACAGCTCCACACACCCTGTTCTCTCTCCTCTTCCTTAACTACAGTTCTGTCTTTGCTTGCTGAAGGGATAAAAGCTTTGAAGCACAGCTTTAGCTGTTGCTTTTTCTGGAAAGCAGGATGGCCAAATCACACGTGCAGTTGTTGCCTGTGCCTTTCTTCTCTATCCCAATGTCCACAGGAACAGATGGTGTGGGTCCCTCCAAGCCTTATGAAGGACAGAGGAGTGGGTACACAAGAAGTAATAAAGCACTAAGTAAAACTCACATATGCACTTGGAGAAAAAGTAATGCAGTCTCTCCTCTTTGGAGAGATTGATTCTGCCCCACATTCATCCAGTGACATGACACAGGGTGTGCACAGAAAAAAAAAAAACCCAACAACTGAGATCCCACTAGAACTGAGAGTGACAACGGGAGAAAAAAAAATATTATGAGAGCTGTGTTTCATAAGCTGTTGGTTTTACCACAATCCTTTCCTATTAGAAGTATTTCTGTATTTGCACATTTCCTTCTTACAATACCCAGAGAAGGTCTGTGATTCACTATCTGGAGAAAGAGTTCTGAAGTGAAATAACTTTTTTGATTTTAAAACAAGTAATCTTAATTACCTGAACAGTGCTGAAAAGGGTAGAACATGTTTCCAAGACACGTGATCTCAAGAGTTTACAATCATCTTTGATATGTGAGATCAAAGCTCTCAGGTTGAAATCAACATGTGGCTATTCAGCACCATTTCTATTCTCTCTCTCTCTCTCTCAAAGAGAGCTATATTTTTAGAGCACTTTTTTTTTTTCCCCTTAAGTGAAGTTTGCCCTCCTATGGTTCCCTATCCTAAAGCTCTTCATTAGTTGGCTGTCCATCTCTCCTCAAAGGACACCTTAAACCAGGCAACCTTCCCTACCTCTGTCTCCCTGCAGTTTGACAGGGTCAGCCCAAGAGAGAAGTGCCAAATCCTTCATTCCCTTTCACCTCTAAATAACGACCATTTTGGATGATTTTTCTGAGGGCCCTTAAGTGGAAGCGTGGAATCTTCCTGTCCTTAGAGGGCCATCTCAGCAATGCTGAGGCAAACACAAGCAGGTTTACCTTGTGAAGAGCAGCTGCACCATGTCGACCAGAGTGTGCTCTGCAGATTTTCTCAATAACTCTGCGAAGACAAAAACAAATAACACAGGTGTCATTACTCAGTGTGATATTATCAAGAGGCTTCTTCAAGCAGACTCCCCTTCGAGTCTTGTTTACAGAGATTACGGCAAATTTATTAAAACCAGCTCCAACCCCGCATCGCTGCAAAGGGGCCCGTCAGCACCAGGTGGCGCCACCGAGCTGGGGAAACAGCGGCCCAAAGTTGGACCGTGAACTCCCAAGAAATTCTCCATGAAGTTGTAGAAAGACACAGTAACACAAAACTCAGCAGCTTTCCGCGGCTGCACGTTCCCCAAGAGAAGTGGTTACCGCTGAGGAAATGTGATCATTCCTGAACTACAGAAGTATCAAGAGACCTACCGCTGAGCCTCATTTCAAAGCATATGCGGAAGCAGGACTGCATGATCTCACACACGGACTCATTGGTGAGGTGGGCTCCCACTGGAGTGAGCAGCAAGGTCCTCAACACCTGCAAACAACAGTGCACAGACATCCCGTAATACAGTGACACTTGTGTGCATTCCCAAGAGAAGGTTTGCTTCCTCGAGGACTGCTGCGAGCTTTTGGAAAACCTAAGAGGTTTCCAGGAGTCATTTCTAACTGAATTAATTCTGTGCTCAGGCAGGTGAGGAGATGAGAACAATCTCCCAACTCACTTTTAGAAGAGGCCCGATATGCTGTGTGCTACCCACAGCATGGGTAGCATAGACCAAAGAGGTTCATAGGTCTGTCTCCACAGTGACTTTTTCCCAAAAGTAAGTTTGAGAGCTCAATATGCTTAATTTACCCCCCACTAACTCTGGCCATGCACAAGGCAGGATTATCTATGAATCAACACTACCACATTAGCAAGCGCTTAATTTCAAAATCATTTAATCTAAGTTCTTAATTATTTTCATTTGGAAAAGCTTTTACCACAGGTACATGAGCCATCTGTTTAAAAATAAAGTCTGTCAATAAGCTCTTACAGAGTCAAAACACTGCTCCCTCCTCTTCATCTCCATGTAACAGGATATGTTCCACGATGGGTAGCAGCCATTATGGTAATTACCATTTCTCTCCACTTACCTGTAGGATTTTCATCAAGACAACCTCATCACTCGCATGATCCGTGCCCACAAATCGGGCATGTGTGACAGCATCTGCCATGTTCTCCATCCCCTCAGCTGTGCCCTCATGGCTGGGATCTGAGTAACAGAATGAAATGTATGACAAGGACAGGCCACCTACAGCCTGCCACCTCTGTGGGGAGACATCCACACAGGGATGCTTTTTTGCCATCTGCTCCCTTATTTTGTGTGACTGGAGTGAGCAAAGCTCACCACCTAGTAAGTTTTAAAAAGCAGAAGTTTTCAGAAAGACTTTATCACAAGCCCATTTACATTTGTGAAAACATGTAACCTAACAAAGAAAATAATTACAATTCAGTTGTTACAGGCTCTGTACATTTTGAGATGTCAGTTTGTAAAGACTGTCCTGTTCCCTACAAAGTAGCTCAATCAGCTGCTAAATGCATTCAGTTCTCCTTGGAAATGAAAACAACTCTTAAACATAGAGAACCTCAAGTTTACTCCCACGAGGAGAAAATGCCAAACAGGTTCCACTAGATTGAGAAGGAAAAATTGTCTCCTGTTCCACATCCCTCCCAGGGAATAGGAGCTGGGGAAGGAATGGACCAGTAGCTTTCCCCAGAGAAAACAGTAGAAAGACAGGATCTTAGTTTGGATATCAGAGTTGCAGGCCTCCCTCTTCAATCAGTCATCAAGGCTCCTTTTCTCCATTTCAGTCTTTTGTAGCTACAAACAATGGTGCAGTTGAGAGAGTGTTTAGGGCGAGATTGTTGCTAGTAACCGTATCTTGTGCCACATTACAGTGGCTTCAGAAAAGCTGCCTCCGGCTTTGATTTCATTCTCACTTAAACAATACCGCACTGGGCAAGAATCTTGTTACCTCCCCACCTAAACAGTCACTAGGAAAGAAAAGAGACAACCTAAACACTGGTTAATACCTCATTAATTGGCAGTGGGGCCTCATGAACTCCAACTAGCGTGAAGCCGACAGAAGAACCAAGCAAGCCCTTGTACACTCCGCAGAGGAGCTTTGCAGACTGTCTCGGACTCCAGTTGTGTTCACATTTAGGAGGGGCTTAGCCCTAAGCATTAAAGAAACTGCTCTTATTGTGGTCCAAAGAGAGCAGCCTCCACCACGGTGTGGAGATTCGGAGGGGATGCAGGATAAAAAATTTCCCATAGTTGCATAAAACTGAAATGGCATCACTGTTTCAGAATCCCAGAAATTTGCATAGAAACAGCACTTTGCAGAGCTTGCCTACTTGACAGTTCTCTCTCCCCCTCTCTCACACGCACACACACACAAAATAATCATTCAGAGTTGAGAGGTTCCTGGTTTGCCAGCCAAACCTCACTGACATCAAGGAGTCTGTTCTAAGACCCGTCAGTCACTTATTCACCTGCTTCAGCAGGAGCACTCATCAGGGTACCAAACTCTAATACTGGGAAGCACTAGATATGAGGCCTGGATGTCAAAGGCCAGGTACTTTGTGTACCTTTGACACAGGCTAATAATCCAGTTAGAAGCTAACACTCTTCTACTAGAGGCAATAAATGAAATTAGATGTATGCTGGTGCTCTATTCACTCTTGTTCACAAACAGAAAGAATAGCTTAAACCACCAATGGTGATGTAGGATCATTCTAAATTGCCTCCATCAAATCAGGCAAAGACCAGTGGTGTAGTGTCAGCACCACTGTTTACCAACTTCAACAACTACAGTGGAAAGCAGCTAGGCAGGCATCACGAAGAAAAAGCCAGCTGCTGCAGAAAAGGGTCCCACAGGCACAACACACAGATTCACTTCACTGTCATCACTTCCAGTAGACACTAAGTTGCTCTAGACTTACACTAAATTCATTCTCATACTAAATCCAAAACACAGCACAGCATGCTAGTACTAGGAAGAAAAGTAACTACCCCAGCCAAAACCAGAGCAGAGATAAATTTAGTCATAATTATAGATAAATAGTTTCTGTGAAAAGGAAATGCCAGCAAGTTGTGCATCTGCTGTTTTAACAGATCCATGACTACTGCTCCACTGTTCTAGCCCCTACCTTCAACACATCTCTCTCCCAATACACATCACGCCTGAATACTTCAGTCCTGGCTCCCAGGAACAGCTCTACAAATTCAGGTCAATTTACAAAGCCTCCTGAGTTCAATTAAAAGCACAGATACTTCTACTTTGCAGAAACAAGACACAGAAAAGATCAGCTTCCTTCTTTGTTTCCTCGTGAGAAAACAATACAGAAAGATGTGCCAATGCCTGCTCAGAATCACTAACAAAAAAAACCCCAACAAACCAGTTTGTATGAAGCAAAATATCTGTTCAAAAATTGCCACCTACAATGCAAAGGTCTGGAGACCCCATCTAGACATACACATTTCACATGGGCTATACACTCATAACAGAGAAGCAAAAACACAAGCAAAAGCAGAAAATCCTGTCTCCCAACCTTCAGGGAAATCCAGAATACCGATAGGTATACCTTTAATGGAACTAAAATAAATTACCAAGGAGACAGAGAAGACAGAGGGGAGAACAAGTTTTGAACTACCCAAACAGCAAGTCCTCTCTCTGGAAGCTGCACAACAGCTACTCACAGACCTGCAGTTTTCAGGTGCATCACAGACAGAATCATAGAAAGGGGCTGGAAGGGACCTCTGGAGATCATTAAGTCCAACACCCCTGCCAGAGCAGGGTCACCCAGGGCTGGCCACACAGGAACATATTTGGGTGTGTTTTTAAAGTCTCTAGAGAAGGCTCCCCAGCCTCTCTGGGCAGCTTGATCCAGCCTCTGTAACCCTCACAGGAAAGAAGTTTTTCCTCATGTTGAGGCAGACCTTCCTCTGTTCCAGTCTGTGACCATTACCTCTCATCCTATCAGAGCACCATTGAAAAGAGACTGGCCCCTTCTGTTTGACACCCACCCTGCAGATACTTGTAAACATTAATAAGATCCCCTCTCAGTCTTCAGGGAAAGTTAACTTCAGAAATGGAGCCAGGAGCTGCTGTGGACACACTGTGGTAATACAAACAGCACATACCTTTTCTAAGGAAAATATAAAATACAATTCTGAAATTCAGCCACTAGTCTTCCCACAGCTAAGGTTTGAGCTCCTCAAAAAGGCTGACAGCAAGCTAGTGCAAAACTGCTGAGCAAGGAAAGAACTAATCTGAGGGACAAAAATCAACAGGAGTTTAGTATTGTTGTGAAGTTTTCTTGTACTTTAAACATTAGTATGTAATTTATCAACTGGAACAATTGAAAGAGCAGTACTTAGAGCAGAGGATCATCTCTGTAAGGCTGACTAAACCTACTAAAACACATACGTTGTGTTTTACTACGTTGTGTTGTAACTGAGCTGCGACTGCACACTACACCACTAGCTGCATCCAACGATCTCAGAACAGATCTTTGCAATTCAGATTCCCAGAGCTCAGAAGTCTCAAAGGCTACTCAAGGACTATTCTAACTGGTTTTAAAATGGACCCCTCAGTAACACTGACCTGAAAAGCAGACAGATAACCACCTGCTGAAATGAGACACAGTAAGAAAAACAGGGAGACAGCGAGAGGATTAGCAATGAAATGCTTTGGAAATAGCAAAAGAAAGCTGTTTTAAAGATAATTATCAGAGGAGTCTGGCCCTTTCACTGCCCACTGGTTCTACCCAATGCGTACAGCAAAAGCCATCCATGCACTCAGAGAACACACACAACTAATGACACATTTGAAAAAAAGTGCTTGTTTCACCTCTAAATTATGCAGCCCCGAAATGCACCACAAATATCAGCCACACTGGGATTTCCTCACTGAGGTTATGCCAGAGCCCTTCCTTGTTCCATACAGTTTAAAACAGATTGGTATAGTAAGGACAATTTTAAGCTTCTCCTATCTTTAGGCAAACAATCTTCAGACTACCTCTAGTCTTAGATTTCAGAGAGAAATACACGACCATAAAGGTTTGGTTTGAAAACACAACCCTTGCCAGATGTTCAGTCAGCACCACTAATCCTGGCCTCACCGGTATCTGGAGCAGCACAAAGGGCAAGGTTGCTGTGAATGTCACCTGAAGCACCCATGAAGGGCTTACATTACAGGCTCTGCTCCACAATAAAATCCAGGCAGAAGGTCTTTTCCACTGCCTACTACAAACAAGTAGCTAAAGAAAGGCTACAAATTCTTTCCCACATTTTTGCCTGTTTCTGTCTCAAAGCAAGTATTTGTAGTCACTTGCCTGAACATGGGTTATCAATCCGATGTTCTGATCCCACCTAGACCACAAGAAGAGTCCATCCCTCATCCTATGTTGAAACTAATGTTTTGCATTATTGCTTAGTCCTTCAGAGGCACATGTTTTGCAGGATTATTTATTAAGATTTCTTTATTGTCCTGTGAAGTGACATGAATATTGCATCATTTTAATATTTATTTTTTTTTTTGCCACTATATTCTACCCAATACTGCCCACTAATTGATGTCTTGATGCACATTTCCATCAAGGTTTTTTTTTCCTACATGCCCCCATTTTTACTCATATTAATTTTGTGTGTTTCCCAGGAAAGTGATCTGCACCTACATCAAGCCTTTCTTTCCCCAACTTCCCTCATGTTAATTCCAAAGAACAAAATGTTTAAAACAACAGTGCAAAAAATTCAACAGTGTTCACTTAGAATGCAAGGGAGAAAAAGAACCAAGAAATCTGAACTTGGGAAGGATGAAGACAAGTAAAATTATATTCTTCAGCTGAGACCACATATAAACAAACATAGGTAACAAGTTTTTTTAATTCACCCAGGTATAGTCAGAAAGTACTAACAGAATTCCACACAGAAAAATCAAGCATTGCTAACAACAGGATGACACACTGAAGGCAGAAAGTCAGTTAATGAGTTACTCCAAGCCAGCTGAGCCATGGGAACTGACCACATGCACATTACTCGTCTTTCACAAATATAAAGAGAATCTGCATGTTTGAGAGTCTAGGCAGTGGCAAAACTGTCTCTGCTGTGACAACTGTGACAAGAGTAATGGTACACCACTGGACTGGGTCTGGGACTGGGCAAAAAACCATCTTCCCTCTAGAGCAGAGGATTAGCCCACAAAACTAAATAAATTCCACTCAGTTTCAATGTATTACAAGCTGATATTCTCCCTTCCCTGGCCATTTTGCTCAGGTTGCATTAAGCAGCCCAGATCTGGTGACCACCTCAGCCCAGCAGCAGGCCCACAAGCACATGCAGCAGTCAGGGCAGACTAGAAGCTCTGTCTCCATTTCCAGCCATTGCTTTAGTGCTGTCAAAGACCATCAGGTACAATCTTAAGAATACTCATGCCAGTTTTCTTCCCCAGTCTCCTCATGAAGGCTGCAGGCTTGTATCCTGCCCAAAGAGACATCTCATGGAGATGCATTTGGCTGGCATTTTGGTAAATCCCAGGAAGCCATGTAACGTACCTATTAGTGCATATGAGAGGAACTTGTTCACAGAGGTGAGGGCCAATCCAGTTATGGGGCCTGTAGTGTCTTCAGAACGGATTACTTCCAGGAAAGGTCGCAGAAAGACGTTGGGTTCAATTTCAGAGAGCTCTGTCAATAAAAATATTTTAAAAAATACATTAAATTAGACTTGATTCATTAGGAATCTACAGCAAGCTTAAAAACTCTTCTTATTACCCGATTTATTCTCTCAGAATACCTGTATAAGCACCAAAGAAAAAAGGGCACTTTACTTGCTGGTTTGGACAGCAAATATCCTCCCTAAAGATGCAACAGGAGAAGGCACATGCACTGAGCTGCTGAGCTGGAGAAACAACAATGAACAAGCTTCCTAAACTTTTCAAGACAGTTTGAAAAATGGCAGTTTTGGGAATGAAAAAGAATACAGAAAAGAATAGCCAGAACTAGAGAAAGTGACAGAAAAAAACCCAACACTCCAAAAACCAAAACAACACAAAAACCAATAAGACAGACAATCTAGATAAGAGGAGCCCTGAGGATGATTTAGGAGAGAAAGCATTACAAAGCAGGTGAAGGCAACCACAATATAGCCACTACATGGGCAAAGAAGAGCACATTTAAAAGTAACTTTGATCATCCTCGCAACAGAAATATTTAAGTACAAACACTTGGTTCAACTTGCTGAAACCTACATTTTATTCCTAATAAAAGTTAGCAAGTCTAATGATTTACAGCATCACAGGACCACTCTAGTGTTTTTATTCCTGATGACCCAATGTTGCACTTATCTGTCACATGAGCTTCTTTGAGGTGGTGGAGAAAAAAGCCTGTAATTCCTGCATCATTAGACAAGCCACTACTTTTCTATCTACAACATAACTATATTATTTTACTTTAAAAACCAATAAATACAATTCAAATCTTCCTGAACTACAATAACAGAAATTTTATTTTATCATCATTCCTATTGGAAAGCCTTAAGTATCAAAGTAAAAAGTCTATTAGAAAACAAGTTAAAATAACTGACAAATTTTGGTGAAGTGAAGGAGGAAGAATATTTCATGAATTTTTTTTGTTTTAAATAGTTAAGATCATCAAAGTGCAATAATTTTGCTGCCAACTAAAGCAAAGCTGCAATTTAAAACAAAAAAACGAGCTTTGGGAATCATTGCACAGTCTCTTACCTTTCAACCACCAGTTCAAATCAGGCCAACACCACTAACTTGTGAGAGGTTAAAAGGAATGTGATGATTCAATCTCTTTGGCTTAAGAGCAACTCCCCCAATTTGTCAGATAATATCCCGGTGTGACATTACAATTGTGTCACCTCTTAATAGCTCATGGAAATGCAGAGGATCATGAGACATGCTTTCATCAATGTTTATTTAAGTGTGCTTTATAGAACATTTGTCTTGTTACAAACACTTGGACAACGTGAAATATAGTATGACTACTACAGATCAACACTCATACTCTTCGTTCCCTGAAGGGATCTACAGAACAGGCAGCACCATCAGAACCCTCCCCATGCCTCCAGCTGCCACCAGCCCAGAGACCTGCAATGGGAAAGCTGAGCCTTGATTAGCACAAAAACTGGGACTTCAGCAGACATACAGAACTGCAGAAGTGCAATGAGAAGACAAACTTGCTAGCAGAGAATACAGAGGTCACCACACTCTCCACCAGCCAGTCCATTCTGGGGACAACAAACAGTTGTTTTCTTTACAAGAGGGGTGGCAAGTTGGGCATTCTTGGTTTGGATTTTTTTTTTTTTTTCAATTGAAGTTGTGAATCATGATGTGGCTAAAGATCAGATTCCTCTGCAGTCTAACTGAAATTCCCAACCTGCATGAAGATCACAAAATGGCTTGTCATAGTTAGGATTTAACTTAGGCACATACTGTTGATTACACAGCAACTCTGGTCAGCTTCCCTGATATTCAGAGACTGTAGCTTTTATGGGAACACAGCATTTTACATTAAGCTCTCAGAAACTGATTGTGTATGCTGTAAAACTTTCAGACTGGATAGTCAGTGCTGTGTTATTGAAAATAAAATAAAGAAACAGACCAATATTTAAAATACACTAAAGAAGAGAGTATTTTTAGTGTAAGACTTATAAACTAGAGGACTATTGTCTGAAATCTAAACTTCAGTGAAACATCAGTCACATTAATTGCATCTGAGGAGTATTCACTTGATTACTACAATGAGCTCTTCTTACCAGCAGCATCTGCAAGCATTGGGTACTTAACAGGGGTCACCAGCTCCCGTTTCAAAGAAGAGCTCAATCTCAGCAGCAGTGCTGGCTTCCACAAGGAGCTTGGAAGCACAAAAACCACTCATGCTGTAGCTGTTCTTGCTAGATCCTGTCCTGAAGAAGATTACTCTCTGATTAAATTATCAGTTCAGCACCCGAAAATGGCACTAAAGCTGCTATGAAATTTTTAACCAAGTAAAAATTTTGCAAACAAGTCAGTATGTCAAAAATCATCATGCCCTTTTCTTTTAACTCAATCCTGTTGAGCTCAGTTAAGTTAGCTCAGAAGCTCTCTCCCCAAGAGGTTTTCATAGCCTTATATACTGAATGTGACAGCATCCAGAACCAACCTGCCAGCCCTTATAGGTTATTAACTACAACTTCAAGGTGCACTCCATCCTAGCTTTTACTGCCATAGCTAGGCTTAATCTAGAGCACAGAACATCAGGAACATCATAATGCTCTTTTCACAATACTTTGGGAAGGCAGGATCATAGTCTTTGAAGGGAATTGTTCTGCCCAGCAAGGTAAAACTTCATGAAAGAGTCACTACAAAAAGTCTTGATGTTTTTTGGCACCTAACTGAAAAAGCAATGCTATGCTCTCCTGAAAATATCTAAGAATCTCAGAAAGGGCAGTAAAATCAATTATAGCTTCAATAATTCCTCTGCCAAAACAAAGACTATATAAAGTAAATATTGAATGTTTGGAAGTACATACTTGAACTTTTACAAAAGCTTTGGAAAAAAAAGCAGCTCTCATTTTTCAGCTCCCTGGCTCTTGCTCTGCCAGGTTCAGGCATTGCAAGTGAAGAAACCATCACCAGTGAGATACTCGAGAATTGCTGAGAGAGATCTATCTCCAAGTGTATTTCCTAGCATGAGACATTTCTCAGTGTTTGAACTAGAAAACACCAGTTTGTTCTTTGTTTAGGTAACTACTTTCAACTCTGGGACAACAAACAAAAAAACCTACCCAAAACCCACCAGCCCTGCTAGTATGACCTCAACCTAGGGTATTACAAGAGGAAAAACTATACAAGTGTCCCCAAGGAGATCAGAATTTCACTACGGATTCCTACAAACAGCTTTCCCTTTCAATCCACTCAAATCTAGGGAAAATTATATTAAAACATGATACAGTCTCACACAAAGATCCTGACCTGCTCTGGGAACCAGTTGGAAATCACTTCTCAATTCTTTACACACAGGTGCCTTCAATGACATTTCAGGGACGCAGAGACCAGCACCAGCACTGCACCCAAAAATGCTCAGTGAGCCCAAAAGCAGTACATGGAGATTGAGAAGAAGGGAAATAATATCTTATGTATTGTATCAGAAAGGTAATTCTCCAGGCTGGCAATTTTTATATGAGGACAGAATTCCTTTGAGGTCACAGTGCCTTCCTTCCTTCATCCTATGGATTATTTGCGCTTAGACACACACGTCTATGAAGATATTTAAACAACTAATTCATGTTTGAGCACCTAACTCCCATTTCAGCAATCCCATCCAGCCGTTCTGGCACTTCAGCAAACAAGCTGCATCAGACCTCCGGCGTCCCCTTTCTCCTGAAGTACAGGAGCACGTCCCCCTCGGAAGAGGTTTCTTATTGTTAGTACACTGTTGGCACATTCCTGATCTAAAATGCTCACATAAGCTGCTTTCTCTGGCAGTTCAACTCTTCACTCCTGAATGACTCTTATCAGGATCGGCTATGCGTTCCGAATCAGAGTAAATGAACAAGAAAAAATTGTTTATGACAAGTTATTTCAACATCATTTGTCCCCAGGATAGGCAACTGCAACCCAAACCACATGACCTGGACTCCTCTCATGCAGCAGCTGTTGGCCTGTGACGCTCAGCCTTCAGCAAGGCTGTCTCACTTGTATCCCACGCACCTCTCCAGTGTGGACGAGCTCAGACAGGAGCAATGCTTCAAGCATGTGCTGTTAGACTCCCTGCTCACATACTGAGCTGTGTAATCAACAGGCATTCTCTTCTTAAAACGGGAAAAAGACAAAGATAACACTGTAACAGAGCAGAAACCCAGCTCTTCAGGACTCCTGCTTAGGAGCTGGAGAAAATTGAGGCACTAGTGAGCACTTGCTGGATCACTATCACAAATACTTGATGTAAGCACTGTCTTGCTGGTCTATGTCACTTCGTATGTGCTTTATTCTCAGTTCACTCAACAAATATCAAAACATTCTGTCTTTTCACCCAAAGATGAGAAGTCCCTGAAGTCTCTCTCAGCAAGACAGTGAGAAGTCACAATGAATAAGCACAAAATTGCACTTGCCTTTTAAAAACACCTAAAAAGAGTGAGTAGCCATACTCTCCAGATTTTCAAAATGTTTCCAAAGTCTGAACTGCTGGAATAAATACTGGCTTCATCTCCACCAAATAAAAATGCAGGATCACAGGGAAAGGAGAAATTCCCTTGAAGTTAGCCCTGTGATCATCTGGTGGTTAATTTAAAGATTAACAAACTAACGAAGCTAACAGAACTACCAAAACTTGTTCCTCTAAAAAATTGCAGAGCTTCAATCTGCTTTACATAGAAACCATTGGGTAACAGTCACAGAACACTATATGGATATTGGTTGTGGGTCCCTCGGCAACACTACAATTTCAGCAGCTCTACAGCTGATAAGCAGGGGAGGTACATATTCCCCCACCCCAAAACCAAATTCTCCAGGCTAATTAGAACATGTGCCACTTTGCACCTCCAATGAAAGACCTGCCCTCATGACTTCTAGTTATGAAGTTTAGTCCAACATTTAACCTCAATTCACTAACAGCCAATGAATGCAGTGTACCAAGTGCAAAAAAGCTAAACTAGATGATCTGCATTCATTTGTTCCTGAACACGTTCCCCTCTGCACAGTCCTGGTACAGTCAAAGTTTCAGGTGGAAGGAATCCTCTGCCATCTTTCCCCTCCAGGCATTTCTGTGTTTGGTTTTTTTTTTTCATGTTGCTACAGGGTGCAATGCCATGCACATTTCAGAGAAGAAAATCTCTGGAAATGAGAACAGAGTGCTACTTAGCTAGTCTGATTCAGCAGCTAATGTGATCAGAGAAATTTCTAGTTCTATTTCCTGAAAATAATGATGGCTATGTCCACTAAATGTGATAAGTAAGAGGTCATCAAAAAAGAGCAGCCACCTGGCATTCCCTACAGATTCCTCAAAATATCATTGTCTTGTGACAAACTAAGCTCTTAATAGATAAAGAGAACAAGATTCTGACAGCTAGGAAGAAGCTAAGGATTCAGGAGCCTTTATCCCAATTTCCAGAACACATAAATATTGCAGGCTAGTTTGTAAGGCAGTTGGGTTTACAGAACATAACCTACAACCTCACTGTGGGGATGTGGGGAAGCCAGCTTCTCTGAAATCAGTACTTCACTATAATGTTATCAAAAGCTTTAATTATGATGAAAGTAAACATAGGCCCCAAATTAAGGGCAGTCAAGCCAATGAAGGAGAAGTGAGAATTAACTGCAATCCTTTTCATTATGTCTGTAAAATATACTCTTCAAAGCTAATTCCCTGTGAATTGAAGTGGTCATTCAGGGGCCCAGCCCCACCATATCAAGAGGGAGACTGTGCCATTCACAGCCACACATGAATGCAAGGCTAGAATTACAAATGCAGTTTGACAGGGGGAACCCAGAGCTGTCAAGCCTGTTCTGTTTGCCTAATTTCATTACAATGGCACAAATGCTTTCATTTGTCACACTCCAGCTTCATGTGTTTATCTCCCTTTCATTAAACATGACTTTCACAAATGACTGTTCCATAGTGCCAAGATCTCCAGTGCCCCTCAGGATTGAGATTTTTATTTTGGGGAAGGATGACAGAATGAATACTGAGCATTTGACTGTTGATATCCTCTGGTCAGGGCAGCAGTTCAACTGCAGTACTGTGTCCTGTAGGAATTCTTTACCAGTTAAGCAGGAGCACTGAGTTCCACCAGTGTTAGCCATTAGTTATCTGGGGCTTCATTTGACACCAAGCTTCAAATTCAGCTGTTCTAACTGCCTATTAAAAATCCCACAGGCACTTTTTCATTGCTAGAGTATCTTCAGCCAAATTTACACTTAAATTTCTTGCTGTGTCTCCACTATTATTCTAAGCACTTTTCATCCAGCTGCAGTGTTCTTTTCCAGCAGGAATGATATTATAAGAAGTAGAAGATACTCACTTCATTCACAAGGAATACAAACATCATCAAGATGAAATATGTAGCTATAGCAAGTAAAAGCTTTCCTGGTTTCTACCCAGATGGATTTACAAGTAGACATAACTACTTATTAACTCCATAACTTACTTCTTAACTCCACTCATACAGATTGCTGAGTGCAGAAAAAAAAAAAAGTTGTTGTGATATCAGATTATTTCAAAAGTTAGTTGTTTAATTTTGCTCTTATTTCTTTGCACTGAGGAGAGAACAGAGATGGGAATAATCTTGACAAACCTTTTTTCTGAGCTGTGGTTGACACTAGTCAGAGGTAATGTTCAAAAGGCTCCAGTTCAAACCAAGCATACTCTTGAAGAGAATTGTGGGGTAATTTGGTATAGCGTTGGTATAGTAATTTGGATCACAAGGAGAAGACCTTGCTATGAATCCTAGAGTATTTCCTTCCCCTCTGTGATTGAACACATCTGAAAGGACATGACTTTTCTGAAGAAAGGCACCAAATCTATTAGCTTCACATAGTAAAAGCCTTCTGTTTCCAAAGTGGTCTCCTGTGTGTTTATTGCCAGTGTTAACAGTAATGCCCATCTATCTTTAAGTGTAACTTCAATGCTAATCCATCCTTGCTTTCTAGAGACTCTTCCTCCTATGTTGTACCAGAGAATGAACACTCAAGCAACACCTGATAATGGCAGCACAGTTCTGAGAAAGATCAGGTTGAGAGCCATGGCTTGTAAAGCTACACATGCAAATTCAGGACTACTTGAGTAAATTGTAATCCCAGTTACAAAGCAGGAGATTGCTCCCAATGAAAGGAGATAGGGGAGTACAGCTGATCTGAGCCCCTTATAAGATCTGAAATACACAACTATTTCTGTGGCTTTTTCAGACAGATGCAAGCTGTAACTGCTAGTGTCAATTGTAACTGCACTTAATCCTACTCCAAAAAAAAAACAAAAAAAAAACAAAAAAAAACCCAACACTCCTCCATAGATCTACAAAAACTGATTTGAGATCCTTTCCCTTTCTGAAGGCTTGGATTTATTTTTTCCCCCCCCATGGGTGGAAATTACTTAACATGAAGCTTAGAGCAACTTCCAGGGAGGAGAAATCAACTTTCCCACACACCTACAAGGAAAAAGTCCTTTAGAAAGCTGAATTACAATGAGCCTCCAGCTAACTGGAACTTTAAACCAAACAAATGAACAAACAAAACCAAAACCATCCCCTAACAACAGGGTGAGTGAAATACAGGTAAACTTCACATTTTCTCTCCCTTTAGAATCAGATGAAATTGTTTTCAAAGATTTCTTGCAGAAAATCACCATGCACACGATAGCAGCCAGTTCTTCTGATGAACCCACACCAGCTCTGAACTTCAGAACCCATGGGCACTCCTCTGAGCATATGACATTCAACTCTAAATGAATTACTAAACCAAACGAAACCAAAGCAAAAAGCAGTCATCCCATGACAAATTCATCTGCCCTTGACCAAACACTGATAGTTATTGATCTTGCTGCTGTTGTGAATTAGGGCCAGGTTTCCCAAGGTTCCATACTAATACGAGAGAGAGAGCACGGCCACTCTAACAAGGCCGACCAGGCTAAATGAAACCTATGGGGAATTGCAATGCACACTGCCAAGTCCAGAGGATAGACTGATCCGTCCATCTTACTGACAACACAAGTTTGATGTGTGTCAACTTTAAGCACTCTTTTTCTTCTCTGAAAGAAATTGGCACATGTCGAAGGCAGAGCAATTAGGTTGTGACACTCTACAGAACTCTATCCAGTCACTGGACTTGCTTCACTATATTTTCCACATCTTGCACGGTACCAGGCCCAAACTAAGTAGGCAATTGAAAAGCCCAGGAGAAATTAAAACTTCTTCTTTGGTATTTTAAAGCACAGTAATTCTCCACAGCTTTGTGTGCCTACCATGCTATGAATAGCTCTCTCATTGCAAATTCACCATGTTGGGAAAAGGAAAGCTTCACTATTTCTAAAAGGCTGGAGAAAGAGATTACAGTTTTATCATCAATTAGCTGTGTGGATGTTACATCGTTTTGTTTACCTCTTCCTCAAGGGAAGCCCATGAGTGCCAAGGGGAAAAATTAAAAGGAAACTGAAGAGCAACAAATCCCAAACAAGCCAAGACTTTCCTTGTGTTGCCAGAGAATCTAAAGAGTATCAGTCAGACATACAGAATCCAAAGAATGAAATGAAGTAAAGCCTGGTGGTCCAAGAGGAAAGAGAATCTTTTAATGACAAAGATCTCTCAAATGTTTAATGTACCTTGCTGTTATGATTTACACAAATTCTTCTATACAACCTGAACTAATCTGGGAGACACTGTGACTTGACATGTTATTACCAGAAAGTAAAATTCCCAAGTGCTAATGGCAAAACACAACTGCCTAGAGCTCAAGAACCAACACACTAAGTTATCACAGATGCAAAATAGAAGCCTCAGAGACAGCAGGGTGAGAGACATCATGGGAATATTAGTTTCAAACCTAGAGGAGTGGAAAGAGGTTAGAAGCAAAGAGAGAAGAGACTGGCCTGATGACAGCCAATCCAACTGTTGCCTTAAGACACTGCAACAGCAAAAACATTAACCAACTTTTTTTCCTCCCACAGCAATAATTGAAGCAATCAGTAATCTGTGTGCACACACAAAAGCAGAAATTCAGGCTGCCTCCATTAAAGGCAGCTCAATTAGTAGAATGAGAGTAAATGAATATTATACTCTTGAGAATATGCTGGGGAAATAAATTAATTTCTGCATACTGCTCTGTGCTAGTTACCTACTGATACAAGATTCTGATGGCACCTGAAGGGAAGCATCCAGCAGAGCATCTATGTACTTAAACAGAAATTATCACCTTCAGCAGAAAAAAAAAAAAAATGTACAGACAGAATGATTTCTCTTCCAAGCAGCAAGACTTTAAGGCCATTTGGGGTTCAACCTGAACTAGCCGTTCCCCTGGCAAGAGATGATCTTTGTTGGTGAGGTCCATAATTGACATTCTTAAACCACTGTTTTTGTCAAGAAAACTTGCCACAAACACTTTTTTTCTTTCAGTCTATAAGGTTAAATACTATTGATTTTGTTTCAGTTTCACTGTCTGAAGAAGCTACTGAACTCACTACTATGCACAGGAGCTCAACTGAGTGATCTTGTCCTAATTTTATGAAGGCCACCACTGACTGCATGCTGTCCAGATCAAGTGATCTAAAAGTGACAGCACAGCAAAAAACTTCTACTCAACCAAATAAACAGGGCTGTTTGTTCAAGTCAGTCCCTGGTTCACACACTTACAGGGGCTTCTTCAATGCTTCTCTCTTTCCCTTAGGGCACAACACAGCCCAGCTCCCCGACTGGAATACACAACACACACTGAACAGGTCAGTGGACACAACTCTGCTTTAACCTCTCACCCCTAGCATTTCTGCTGCCATGACCTCTGGAATAGAATCATTATACTTCAACAGTGTTTGTTCCCAAGACTTGGTAAAAAGACAGAAGAATTCATTTTTTTATTTTCAAGCCCAGATGTATACAATTTGCTCTGACAGGATATAAGCACAAATGCAAACAAACTGAGCTTCAAATGGTAGCAAGACCACAGATAGGGAAATCAGCCCCACGCTTAGTCTCTGTCACTTGCATCTCCTTCATGCTCCAGGGCAAGTCACTTCTCCAGTTCCTCATAGAAAAAGGGGATGCATTTGGCCTTTTTAAGAGCTGTCCCATTAGATTACCTGGAAATAATCTTTAAAAAGCAGCTCACGGTAACAGCAATCCAAAAAATCCTTCCTGCCTTATCATGGAATTATAGAATCATCCTGGTTAGAAGTGACCTTCAAGTCCAACCATTAACCCAGCACTGCCAGGTCACCACTAAACCATGTC
Source organism: Corythornis vintsioides (assembly GCA_025447755.1). Lineage (NCBI taxonomy): Eukaryota > Metazoa > Chordata > Aves > Coraciiformes > Alcedinidae > Corythornis > Corythornis vintsioides. The sequence goes on from JAOEGS010017644.1 coordinate 58,573, forward strand.
CCTCAGTACTGCATAGACACATCTTTTACATACCTCCAGCGATGGTGACTCCAGCACTTCACTGGAGTGCTCCTGTTCTAGTGCTTGACAACCATTTTGGTGAACAGACTTTTCCCAGTAACCAATCTAACTCCCCCTAAATGGTGCACCTTGAGGCCATTACCTCATCCTAGTGCCTGCTATATGAGAGAACAGATCAATCCCCACCTGACTACACTCTCAGGTAGTTGTAGACAGTGAGAATGTCTCCCCTGAGCCTTCTTTTCTCCAAGCTAAGCAACCACAGTTTCCTCAGCTACTCCTTGTAGGCCTTTTGCTGTAGACCTTTCACTAACATCCCATGTTTCCCCAAAACCAAAAGTTAACTAATAGTCTTGGTGAAGGAAGCTATTTTTCAAGTTCATATTTAAGTGAAGGAAATATGACAAGCACTGTATAACACGAGTTAAGATCAAAATAAGCTATATAAATTACCACACAGAAAACCAGGAGTTCAGTTTGTGAGATACCAAGGAAATTAACAGGGACATATTGGAGTCACATCTTGAAACTTGGCAGTGCTTGGTTACTCACTTTTTGGATGTCAGCGTTAAGGACCATTACTAAAAAAAAGGCACCCTAACCTTCAGAGGGGCAAACAAACAAGGTAGTAAACTTTACCTCATCTTCTACTAAGCAGCACTTAAACAGCTAGTAAATTCTCATGGCCTTGTCAGAATGAAACCACTTGACACAGAGCAGCATTTTGTTCAGCTTTGAGGCCAGTGCCTAAAACCAGAAAGTGACTCTAGGTAACAGAAGGACTTCGAGGGCCCTTCTGAAAACTTGGGATGAAATCCCAAAGCTCTGGGAGAGCAAGGCAAGCACCTGTTTTCCTGAACAGTCGATTTTTTTATGCTGCATACTTTACACAGAAGCTGTATTATTCTGGAGAAGCTGCATTCCAGCCAAAAGTGCACAGTTAATGTTTTTTGCAGCCCCCAGCCTCCAATGATGGATGACCATTTTATAATGAAATACTTTATGCTCAATCAACTTACAAATAACGGATGTTTTATCACACCAAATTAAACAGAATGTGGTTTTTTTTTAAAAAAAGGCAACAGACAAGAGGATCAGTGATGAGCAGAAGCAACAGCTACTCCTGTTAAGGATGGTTGGGGAAAAAATAAATTAAAAAATTTTTAAAACATGACCAAAAAACTTGATGTTTCACTTTAACTCTTTCACTGCCTTCCAACAATTGTGATGCACAAGCTTGTGTTTACTCTGAAAACACATTAAATCCTGGTCCAAACTATTGAGACATGAGAATATAAAGTTTCTACATAAAGGTTTTGCTCTGTAACATCTCAATTAGGTTTCCAAAAAGCTACTGCTAATAACTAAGCACTGTCTGAAGATAAACATTTGTAAGTACTTTAATCTCACATGCCCATTCAGCATTACAAAAGCCTTTCCTCAGACACCTCTTCAGCAGCTGTAGGGTTTTCTCTTCCTAGCACTGCTTTCACCTGTCAGTGCTGAGTGATCATCCAGAGAAGTCAATGCCCTACACTGAAAGACTACTAGGTTTCTAGATCAAGGTCTGGAACCAAACATCCACATTCAACTTATAATCATATTGAAGCCTCAGTGCTCACTGGTACAACCACAAGTGCTACTCTGAACAAGAAACCACAGAGCTTACAAGGCTGTAGGTTAGCTCTTGAAAAAGCTCCCAGCAGAAGCACTCGTGTCTCTTCTCCCCAGCAGCACACAAAGAAGTCTTGAGTCAAGTGAGCAAAATGTTCCTTCATTCTTTTATTATGTTACATTTCTAGGCAGTGAGTGTCTTCTACTGGGAATAAAGAGATAGTAGAATGCAGAAGAGTATGAAATGCAGTGAGCACAAGGTGCAATAAGGTGCAAAACAGGTATTGTGAAAGACAGTTTGGCCAGAGTAGTTGTGGGAGTTCTAACCTTGGAATCAATCAGAATACAGCTGGCTCTAACCCTGAATGCAATCTCACTTCCAAGCTGGTGCTGTGTCACAACTTCAGATCTAGAACAATTCCCTCGGCTGCACTGCAACCACCTCAAGTTCCACTACATTCAGTCATTCAGTGAATTTATGGAGCTTTCACACTGTTTGAACCACTGCAAATATTAATCAGTCCAAGATTTTAGTCACAAAATCAATTCTCCCCTCCCCATTCCTCAGCTGAAGGCTGGCACTCAATGAATCAGACCAAAGGGAGAATAGAGTTTCCAGCACCTGCTTCAGCTTTTAAGTTTCCAATTGAAACAGCTATGATCTGGCAGCAGGCAGGCTGAAGATGTCATTTTCCTGCTCTGTGAAAGACTGAATCATAGTACAAAAAGAATCCAAATAGAGAAATGAGTGAAAAGAGCAGCAGTGGGCAAAGAAAGCCACAACATAACTTAATATGGCCAAAGAGAAAGAGCAGCTGAAGACAATGTGCTACAAAATACCAGTTTTCCTCTACAGAGGAGTATCTTATTCACCCTCTGCCTCATGTTGATTACTACAGGCAGCTCTGAGAATTATTACTATCTACGCTCATGACAATGTTCTTTCAGAGAATGGTGTAAAATATGACTCACCACTGCTGTGTGATTCAGACTCACTTTTATTACTAGACATTATAAACAAGGGTTGTTTACCACAGTAACATGAGGATTTAAAACCTAGGAATGTGCATTCCCTTTTGAGGGGAAAGTCAGCAGGTTTATTTCACACCAGCATTCTGATGGGAAGCTTCCTTCTTTTACATAAAGGATAATACATTGATAACTCAAAAATATAATTCAAGACATGCTTTTGTCATGCAGGGGAATGAAATCAAAACATTTATTCTTCATTATAACTCTCTCAACAAGCTATTGCAAAACTGAAACGGGAATATACCTACAAAGCAGATTTCCTTCCACAAAAAGGAATTAAATCCTTAGTACAACAGTCTGCTTAAAAAAAAAAGACAAACCCTTTAGCACTCCTCAATATAGCATCTGTACCATCTCCCTCAAGAATGTAACGTTAGCCCAGGAGTTAGAATGGCAAAGATCTGAAGATGAAGGCAGCTTTCTCAGGGTAAGAACCTTTGCAGCAGTGTGACAGTGCTCACAGTAGGTGAGCTGCACCTACAGACTACTGGCAGCAGTTTAACTTCAGTTTAGGTTTGTCACTAGCACAGGGCAGAAAGGGAGGGGTGCAGGGCTTGTATAACAAGTCTGCAAAAATGTGTCTCAACTGTTTTTAAGAAACTAAAAAAAAAAAATTAAAAAAAAATACACTGCATCAACACCAAACCTTACTTATTCCTTTCCCCAGGATGATCATTGAGATCTTCCAGCTCTCAGGTTTTCCTTGGTCACAGAAACTGCTCACTGAAATTTCCCAAAATGCTGGAGAGGCAGAAAGATGAGTAGAAAAAGGGTTAACTCACAGCTGGGAGAAAGTTTCCCTGGAAAATTGGAACACATGCTGTGGCTGTGACTAAATTTCACACTGGTTCTGTTGAGTACAAACATCCACAACTGTGTGCATATGAGAGAGTAGAGAAAAAGAAATGCTTCTTATATATTGGTTTCACCTGCTAGGTTCCTTCAAATGGACAATGACATGCTCTAGGGAACAGCAGAATCCTTCAGATTCACTTCACATTTCAAGCAAAGAGGAGGTGCAAGAGAGGCAGAATAAAAATGCAAGTAAGCTCTCCTTCCCTTCCCTGCTCCCATATTTTTTGGAACATATTGGAAAGTCGAGCCTATGGTCTGGCAGAGTCAATTCTGCTGTTGAAGACAACACTTGTCAGCATGGAAGTCACCTTAGCTGCTGCTGAAGAGCCTCCTGAGGGCATAAGAAGAGGAGCTGTGCAGACTTTAGAGGGAAGAGAGTGTGGATGTGCACACACACACATTTAAACATCAACTTATGATGTTTTAAACAAACAGGCAGCAGTTTGCTGGTCAGAGACAACTACACAATGGAGATCAAGAATTACCAAAATGAGCCAGCACAGAACCACAGGAAGGTCTGGATTGCAAGAGGTCTCTGGAGGTCACCTACTCCAACCTCCCACTCCAGAGTTTTATCAGGTTGCTCAAGGTTTTGTTCAGTCCAACTTTAAACCCCCCCATGGACAGAGATTCCACTCTCTCTCTTCCCATGCCCCAGTATTTAACACTCTCTAGAATTTCCCCCTGTGCCCAGCTGGAATTTCTCCCATTAAAAATTCATGACTAGGGATCTCCTGGCCCCCCTGAGAAGTGGCTGTCTTTACTGTGATTCTCCTTTAGGTCATGGAAGATTGCAACCAGGTCCCCCCTCAGCCTTTTCCAGACTAAATAAACCTAGATATTTGTAGAAGACTACAGCTATGGGGCTGTGCAATAAGGAAAGCATTTGAAAGCAGTGGACTGTAAAAGGAACAAGCAAAGCAGACTGTGATGCTCTGGAGTCATCAGTGAAAAGAACACTGGGTATTTCATCATGTGGGTGATTCTCACAGAAGTTCTAATTGGTTAAGCACAACGGAGTTAGAAAGCTACTTAAGCTACGATCTATTCTGCTTGCTCATCAAGAATGATGGGAGGGAGGGGAATGACACATTGTTTTCATACACATTGGTATGAAGACTACAAACTGGAGAACTTTCTACTGGAGAGCCAGCCAGTGTTTTAAGGAATGTTTCTATATCTTGAGGAAGTCTGACAGATTGCACAAAATCAACTAAATTTGTACCTGTAATAGAGGGGTTAATCTAACTGAAGATTGGTTTGTTAAAGAATGGCAGGAAAGTGTTTAAAAAAGGAAAAAGAAAAGAAAAAAGCATCTTCACTGAAAGAAGAAATCTCAAGGGCTGTTATCAATGCCAAAAGGTGGGCATCTTCCCTAGATCATCAGTAAGTAACAGCAGATTGAATACACAATAATCCTTTCTGCTCCTCGAAGCATTTTTTTTAACCACACCACACAGTGAGAAACAGAAAGCTGGCCAAAAAAATATCTAAAGTAGAAGTAGACATAGGATTACTGTCATCTCCAGGACACCCAACACTGTGCCAGGTAGGACAGAGATCTTCTGCTCTGCCCTTTTCCAAAGGGGATTATTATATGTCCAGATTTAAAAAGAAGACAGGTGGGGAAGACCTTGATTAACTACACCAGCCCTGTCAGAAACTAGGAGATGCAGGGTGAGCTGATTAGAGTAAATCATTGCTTCAGTTTTCACTATCCATTTCACCACATAAATTAACTTAAAAGGTTACAAAGGACCGTCCCATGGCTTGCTCTCACCACGGCTACATAACAGGCTTCCCAGCTGACCTAAGTACAACTTTCACACTCCAAAATCTCTTCATTAATTGATACACCAACTTTAAAAAACAAACAAAACCCCACACATACACAAAAAGAAACAAAACCACAACACAACCAAACCCACCTAAAACCAACAAAACCACACAAAAAACAACTTCCTGACCTCCCCCACAAACTAACATCCACTTTCCCATGTCCTCTTCCAGTGACACTAACCAAGACTTCAAGTAAAGCAGATGTGATTCATCTCCAAGTCATACCCTCTGAAAGAAGTACTTTGTGAGTCTGTTTCTTTAGCTGAATTGCAATCAGGTGTTCACATTCTTTTACATATACTGACAGTGACTTGCAATTCCTGTCCCAACTATCTACCACAGTGCTCACACAAGCAGTACATGCATGCAACTAATCTTTGCATTTCAAAGATTACAGAACTGCTGTTAGCTATAGGTCTTAATGAGGCATTCCTTTCTGTCTCAGAGGAAGGGCACCTAGAATCTGGCACTGTTTTCTATTGGATGTCATTAGGTATTGGTTAAGTAACTGATAAAATATTAAAAAAAAATGTCTCCACACACCATGGAAAATAAACCCCTTAAAAGACCACCAAGTGCCAACCACCAATTTATAACCAGCACATCATGGAAGTTTAGATTCGGGGGTGTGGATGAGTAACTTCCAATAATTCAAAATACATTGTGCAGTCCCCACCCCTGGAGATAGTAAAAAAGTTCCAGGACATGTCTCTGAGCTCTGGGTGGCCCTGCTTAAGCAGGGGAGTTTGGCCAGATGACCTCCAGAGATCCCTTCCAACCTCAGCATACAGTGATTCTTATAATTCTACCTTGGCAGCCACGATACTGAAAAATGTTTCATAAGGGCTCAGTTCCAAAGAGAATCCTGTGATTACCAGGGGCTTAGTTTTCTATCCTTTGATTTGCAGAGGGCCATTTGAAAAAAAAAAAAAAAAAAAAGAAACCTCAACAATGCAAAGCTCAAGCTATTTTAAATAACTCTAAAATTAATCAAAGATCTCACGCCTTTAAGACTTTACTCGTGGCTTTCAATGCTTGAGGCCACCAAAACCAGAAACAGACTGGAGATCTTATTGAGCTGTTCTTTTTAAGGTACCTCATCCAATCTGCAAGGGGAAGGGAACAAATTACTTAGTAGTGTATCAGACTCTGCAGCCTTTATCCTTTCACTTACATGCATGAATGATGACTGGTGTTGCTGCCTAGGAAGACAGACTTCAGAGGATATTAGAAACTGAACTAGAATTCAATGTATCAATATTTTTTATTAACTATGACATCAGGGAAGGCTTATAAACTGATTTGAGGTGTGGTTCTTTTAATTTCAGGAATCTCAGACACTAAAGGTAACTCTTAGAAAGGAGAAAATGAAGTTATCTTAACTTTGAAATTATCTTCTGTGCCACCTTAATGTTTTCCTCCTTTGATAGCTACTATCTCATGGGAAGCAGCCCTTATATTTTCAAGTCTTCAAAGTGTAAGCAGCTGCCTTGATTATAAAGAAAAGTTCTTTAGACGACTAAAACAAAACAAAAAATGGTATTTTTAGACTTTTCTCACTTCTAAGTATTTTTACTCAAATGCTATACATTGTTTATTAACTAAATTTACAGGCTTTTATTTACTTTATAAAGTCATTGGTGGGAGGCATTTAAGAAGTATCAGACCCTCACATTTTACTTGTTACTATACATATAATGAGTCATGACAATCTAACAGAATTCAGCTGAGAGTTACCTCTGCCCTAACTGTACCAACAGGCAACCATCAATCACCCTTGGCATAGTCAATGTTGCATTCCACAAAAACAAACAGAAGCAACAAAAAAACCACACTCACAAACTCAAAACCAAATAAACACATGAATAACCCAAACACCAAAACCGATTTCTGCTTCACTGTATCCTAAATAGTTCCTGCAACCACTGAACAAACATCAGCATATACAAATATGTCTATTTAGACTGCAAGCAAACTAGGACAAAAAACCAAAAAAAAACCAACAAAAAAGCAACAAACAAACAAAAACACAAAACACTTTTCAAAAATGAACAGAACTGACAACTGCAGCCTATTTAAAATAAATTTTTCTGAGTTAGCAAGTATCTTTGAAACAATCTGACTAACATATAAACAGCCACCAGGCAAGACGGCAAAAAAAATCCTCCCTGCCCCCTCATTATTAGGCTTTCTAGAAGCAACATTATACATCTTGCTTTGCTCTACATTAAAACTGTAGTTCCCTGGAATAAATCCTAGTAGTTTCTTATCTGACCAGTATGTTTTCAGTGTAACATTCAATTTAGCAATCCAGAAAACATGAGACTTCAGAGAACACATGGCTCCTTTTATATATACTGGAAACTCACTGTTTTTGAAACAAATCTTTTATACTGTTCTGTGAGCCACTGAGGAGCTGTAACAGAACTAGGGAGGGGACTTGGGGTGAAGATGGGGAGAAGGTACCTCAAAGACAGAGAGGAAAGTCAGGGATCTATTACTCAGTAAAATCCAAAATCTAGATAAAATAAAACAACATAAATTCATTTGATAGATAATTCATTAAACAGGACAGCAATTATTTTTACAGTCTTAAAATTTTTTATCAGGCAATCTTATTTCAGAACTGATAGCAATATATAACAAAAAACCCCAATGTATAAGACCAAAACATGCATTTCTGCAAGCATCATATTTAGCATACTTTGAATTTCCTTAGCTACAAACAGATTTATTCTATCAGAAATTGTATATGGTCTCTGAAGAACTAGTGCATGACCTTGCATCTCTTATGAGAAGTCACAGCTGTATTCCCACATTGACTGATAAAGACAACTGAACAGGCAAACCAAGTCCCATCCCCTCTTTGAAAGAGGCCAGGCATTTTAACTCATCCCACTGAAAATTTATTTGTTGCCATCAGAATAAAACATTTCTGTCTTTCTCTTTCATGGTTAAAAAAAAAAAAAAAGCCAAACCAAACACACACACACACAAAAAAACCCCCAAACAACAACAAAATACAAATAAAGCAAAGCACACACACACACCCGCCCAAAAAAACAAAACCAGAAATCAACCCTAACTCCAAAACCTAAGAAGATACAGGAGCTGTGGAAGCAGAATATAGCTGTTTAGAAAAAGTATGATTAATAAAGATGAGGAGCAGCAGGAAGGAAACAAAAACCTAATTGTAAGAACTTCTGGTTAACACGACCAATGTTTCAGCTGGAACTCTGAGCAACAGATTGGCCCAGAGTTAGTAAGTGGTCAATAATATCTGCCCACTGCAAATAAACAGACATGGTCCAAATGTCTGCCTAGGTAAGCATTTCAACTTGAAATGGAACTTTCTGTTCTTATTAAAGAAGTCAGTAGGACAAACTGCAAGTCCTCCTTCCACAGAGATAACCCCTCTTCAGTTCAAGCAGTCTTTAGATAGAGGACTCTACCTCTTTATCTGAAAATTCAAGTGAAAACTAAAATCTCCTAATAAATCGTGTCTGAATTTGTCAGGAACAGCTCCGCAAGCTCTGTCCCTCAGCCAGCTCTGCCTCTCCAGCAGGCAGCTCTGGTTTAACAAATCTGCCCCTTTGCACCACATCTGGGAAGGATTAATCTGGCCACAAACCAGTTACTTCCTACCCTGTTAAACACTACTGGCTCAGATGTGTTGGATCCACGAGCAAGACACTGAAAGCAGCTCAAAAGAAGCAGTCTCAGGACAAGCTTCACATTTTGTGGTTTTAACTAAAAAGATTAAGTGCAAAAAGCAAATGGTAGGCATAAAAAGCTTAAGATCTTTGCACACACATCTTTAACTTTCCTTGCCACTTTTTGCATGGTGTCTCCAGCTCGCACTAAGATTTCTTCCAGGATAAGTAAGGAAGCCTGTACTGCTCACAGCTTTAACAGGCAACCATCAGACTAAATTTAGATCATTTCCTAAATTCTCAGTCTTCTACTTACAGTATCTAGAAATTGATCAACTTTACCTTTGATGTCTCTTCCCCATCATGTCAAAAAGGTTATGTCAGCAGGGTTGATGTCAGGAAATCATCTCTTCAGATCTAATATACACAGACACTCCTTGCCCAGAATGCCATTTTCTGCTCAGTTTCTTTAAACAATCCTTTCTTAATCAAAATCAGGAAATAACCCATAAAAAAAAATAATTCCTCAGACTCCTCTATCATGCACATAAGGAAAAAAGCCAGCTAGTTTTCCAGCTCCTCGTAATACGAGACTGTGTTATTTTGAAATAGAAGGTTAATGTTCATTAGCTTAGTACTAATTAACCATCTTCCTATTCTATACCTTGAATGTTTGCAGATGGGATGTTAATTGGCACACTGCACTGGGAGGATCAGAGCAGTCAGCCAAAGGGTCTGCTGTCTCCTCACAGTGCAGCAAGGAAGCTGAGCTATTCCTACTGTTGAATGCAGTGTATAAACATGCCCACACTTCTCCCAATCACTTAATTCTATTTTCTAAGCATCATTTAGGTTGTGGTTACCTCTTGGCACGTGCTGTGTCCAGCTAGAAAAATCATTACTGCTAATCCAAAAAGGTAAACTCCACTGAACCATGTGATCAGTATCCCTTGCACTCCTGTTTCTTCCCAGCCTGTCCTGTAATTGTGTCCCAATCTGCCAGCATTAACAGAGATACACAGCGGTATTTATTTGATGCCTATTCCACCAAGCTGTATTCACACTAAATCCTCCATGTGTATTTAATAAATCACACTAGTTAGGTGGGCAGGATTAGTTCCAAGTCACCTAATGACTATATCATGAGCTGCAGTATTAAGGGGATTAATATTAATCTTAGCCATTTCAATTCACTGCGAGAGGCCAGTCCCCGCTCCAACAGGAGCCGCAGCAGGCAGGGCAAGAAATTCTAAACAAGAGCATGAAGATTAATGAGGGCTTCCTCATTCTGCCTGTGAGTCTTCCCTACCAGGATACAGGGCAGCAAATCCCCAGCAAAGACAGGCTCATAAATAAACACACAACACCACAAATACTTGAAGCAGCTGAGCCCGGCAGAGAGCTGTTTTCACTCACTATCTGCCTCTCCTGTAACCCACACCTCCAATCACACTCAGGAATTTGAAAGGCTTGCACAGCGGCCGATTTGTTTTCTTTCACATAAAAGCACACACCTCATTACTCATAACAGATTACTCCTTTTAAATGAGTTTGTGGAACTAATAGCCAAAATGAGCTGTGTTCAGAAAGGATGAGAGCGGCAGGGGAATCTGAAAAAGTAACTCATCGCACTGAGGTTAAAAAGGATATTAGACTCCAATTTGACACACTTTATTCTTGGCAAGAATGATTATTACAAGCAGGAGGAGTTCTTAAAATTGTAGAGAAAGCCCCTCCTACAAGTGTTTAAACTGAAACATAAAAATGGGCTGATGCAACTAAACAAACTGATTTTCTGACAGAGTGCTGCATTTCATCGTAGCACCAGCAAAGATCCCAATGGTCTCACCTCCCTTGACTCCTACAAATATCAATTATCATTATTAGCACAAACATTTCAAAAATCAGTCTTGGTCTGCTGGAAATGTAGATGTAGTTGAGTGCTGAAAAAGGAGTAGCCTTTTACAGCTCACAGTTAATTCAGAGTGCCACAGAAGCTACAAGAGTCAAACAGCTGCATCCTGGAAACTGGGAAAAGCATTAGACGAAAAAAGGGGAGTTGAGTCAGCAGTATTCCCTGCCTTCAATGAAAAACTCTAGACCCTCAAAAAAAAAAAAAAAAACAAACAAACCAACAAACAACAAACCAGTCAGAGATCAAGTTAAACTGGAGTCTAGGCCTGCCACAAGCTATTAACAGCTCCAGGCGCCAAGAGCACCCTCCAACCCTCAGCACGGCTCCAGTGCAGGGCGGCCTGTGGTACAGCTGCTCAGAAGCAAATGGCTCACAACTGCCAACTGGAAAGGAGTCCGGCACCAAACATGACAGGGAAAAAGCCTTCAACTCTTGTTACACCAACATGTAAGTGATGGGAGGGAAAGGTGCTCCTTTATCCAAGTTCATACACTAAAACACCAGCAAACAGGCTCACGGTGGAACCGCATCCCACGCGACTGAGCAGATGAAAAGGGATCCATTAAATGCACCTCCAACCCTTCCAGAGGCAGAACAGAGACGAGACAGTCAACATTTGCTGTATTTGTAAACAATCTACTGTTCTTTCACATGAGAAATATCTGGCAGCAAGTAACTGCACAGCTCACACATCTGTTTGTTTTGTTTGGTTTGGCAACTTGTTTGTTTGTTTGCTTGCAAGGAAAGGACAAAGGAGGAAAATTCAAGATTCACCAGGACACAAAGTGCACAGGTTTATACTCCTCAGCCACCACACAACTCGAGTCCCATTGCACCATTCCAAAGGTACAGGTATGCTACAGGCCACACAGATAAAAACATTCCAGATGCTTCAAGAAGGATTTTGTGTAGTGGGCCATACTATTTTCAAATGGATTAAATATTTTCTACTTCAAACAAATCTACATTCAGATATAGGCAGACTCTTGAGTTTATTTTACAGGGCAAGTAACCAAATACCCAATAAAGGCAGATAAATGTTTAATGGTTTTTAACTCTAGAATGGATGATCTACAAACTAACATATATTGAGTTTGGTACTAAAAACCCCACAAAACAGAACGACAAAGTTATTATTAAAAAAAAAAAAAAAAGAAAAAAAAGAGAGAAATATTCAATATCTACCCCGAGGTCTGAAGGTTTAAGCTCCTATGCTCAAACACCATTATGGTTAGTCCAAAAGCAAAGTTACATCTGCCAAACTTCTAGACTGCAAAAGGCTACAGCACTTGAGGTGTTTCCATCTGTGCCCGCCCTTGATACTGAATGTGCAGACTCTAAGGCAGAGTACCAGCCAAAAGAAACAAAGTAGTAAACCCTATACTCTTGTGACCAAATTGGAGCCATTAGTCACTAGTGGTGTTTTCACATTTACTCTAGTCCAATCTGAAATACACGCTTAAAAACTGTAGTAGCTCACTTAAAAATTCTATTTCAGGGTTCTCTTAAAACAAGGCAGTCTTCATCAAATCTACTTTCAGAAGAAGCTTACAATTTACTTTTTGAGCAGTGAAAACTGTGAACTCTAATAACTTCGTTGATATATTGTTGTGAGCAAGAAAATAGTCTTCGACCTACTAAGCTTCATTTTTGAAGTGTTTGGTCTTTATAAACAAACAAAAAATCCACATCAATACACTACCACACTTAAAACACTTCAGTTCTTTGTTTTCTGGGGTTTTAGATTTTGGAGATGGGTGATCCTTTTAAATATAGAAGGCAAGACACTGAAAATAAAGCCCTTTATACTCAGACTCCCCTATCACCACCTAGAATATAATCTGCAGCTTTCACCTTATTTTACAAAACCAGTACGGGCAACCTCTGCTCACAGATTGAGAAAGGGGGTAGATGACAGGGTATTTTTAGTGCTTTGGCAGGCACAAAGACAGTCCCAGTACCAGACATTCTTGTAGTGCTAACAGGCTGCAAAACTCTCATACGAAAGATGTTATTCAGACCTGTGGACACTGTATAAATATAGGCGTATGTGAGAACTATTTCTGTGCACGATAGCAAATTTTTCCTCCCCATGAAGTCCTCTATAGATGAAGCCATTCTGCCTGCTGCTGTGTCCACAGTCCATTCTGCACACAAGGTCAGGCCCATCCAGTGGAGCTGCATCAGTCTCCTGGAATGCTGAAGTCCACATATTTGCCATTCAACATGAAAACTGCTTTTCATGTTCAATCAGCTATAAATGTTGCTTTGTTTTAATTTTCCACTGAACTTCCTGGAACCTATTATCAGACTGTCAGGGATGTATATTTAGCAATGGCAACACGGCCTCTCTGCCGCTGCCCCACTGCTCATGTCACCTCCAATAAACAGAAAAACAATACCCCAGCAAATGACATTTTTTTGCAGGTTATTTACTGCCAGTGTGAGGTAGTGGGTGAAACTGGTAGTGCACGGGAGAGCCTTCATCCATTAGAAAAGAAAATTAACAAAAAAAAAAAAAAAGATCCCTATGGAGAGGAACAAAAGAGACTGGTAATATACCACTTATACATTGTCTCATCTACTGCCTCAAGCCAATATTCACAAGGCTCTTAGACTAAGTCAAAAATGTTTGAAGGGAAAAGCTGACTGAAAATGCTTGCCTTTTATACCTGCAATTGTATGAATTTCAGAGTCCTTTTAAATGGTCATGCATGGACTGCATTTACATAAATGATTATTCTTACACGGTATTGTTCCAGTGCTAGAGCTTAAGAAAAAAAAAAAATATACATATAAAAATTTACCATGAAGTCTGGTTCACCTCCTTGCTGAAACACTGCCTCATAAAGAAGGGTTCTCACTCCTGGTTTTGCAAAATAAATTTAGCAATATCAACTTCTCTCAAAAGAAACAGAAGACATCGCCAGCTGGGAAACAAATATAGATACAAAACTCAAAAGGCTAAAGGACTGCAGCATATTGTTAGCATCCTTTATGAGAGATGGCAAGTTACATGCAGAACGAAGAAAAACAACAGCATCTGAAAGCATTTCACACGGAAAAGGAAGTCCACTTCAAGAAGACAGACAGTGTTGAAACCCTTGAAACAGCTCACATCTGCATACAGCTAACTCCAGAGAGTGAACAATTAGTCTAGCTTTCCAGCCTCCTATTTATGGCAACCTTCACTTGAGGCTTGAAAGCAAATACTGCTTTAAACCTGTGGAGATGCATAAAGCCAAGCTCTGGGATCTGAGATTTTACCTTTCTGTGCATCCTTCATAATGCACAAACAAAATTAAATCTACATGACATAGCACGAAAAAGTGCAACAGAGAAAAAAAAGTTGCAACAGAAGAGAACACTAAGAGAAAACCAGCTGCCCAGCCACCCCAAAAACATCATGTGTGCAAAGTAGTTTGCAGCTCTAAGACAGTGACCAACTTGTCCCTTTTCAGCTGCAAAACCTTTGAACAGAAAAGGGCAGCCAGCAAAGGCTGTAGAGCAGCACTTTGAATTCCTCATCCTAAGGTTCACTTCAAACAGGAATCGTGGCTGTATAATTACTAGACAATTGACACAGCTTAGAGCAACATTTGTATGCTTTAACATACCAAACCACTCTGCAGCTTCCTGAAAAACACAGCAGTAGGTAAAAATGAATTATCAAAACACCTTTTTTATTAAAGCTAACATTTATTTTATATATGCTGCCTATTATTCAGAGACTGAAATTATGATCCTCCTATTTTCTGTCAGAGATAGTTATGGTCAAATAAAATTTAGAAATCAATGCCAGCAAACTTCACTGACTGAGGTCACTGAAGTGAATAAAACACAACCTATTAGACAAGAACAAAAAAACCCAAACAAACAAAAAACCAACAACAATAACAAAAAAACTACACTTGTAAATTGCATAAAGGTGAATTAAGAGGCAAAAGTCTACCACCTGCAAAAGTTCTTGTCCTAGGACTGTGATAAACATCACCCTGAAGGTCAACACTTGTGACACCCACAAATGTTAGCTCTGCTATATTTGCTTTACCTACTCAAAGAATAAATAATGACTTTTGATGAGGAAGGAGGCTGAATATTGGGAATAAAAAAAAACCTCAAAACTCAAGCTGAGGACTGCTGAGGCTGGTAATTGCACTAACAGATAAAGAGTGACTCAGCGTTACTCAGCATTAAGAATTTCTTGCAAGCAAATATCTAACACCAGAGAGGCCTCTACAGCACCAACGGCCACCCACTGCCTCAGGGGAAAGTAGAGCAAAGCAGAATTTTCAACTTCTGAAAAGAAACTAAGAATTACTGTAATACATGTGTGGCTGCAAGTCCCTTAAAGACAGAAGAATTCAATTAAACAGCCATTAAACATGAAATCATTGATAAACAGAAACTCCACCACTCTCAACACAAATACTCGCCAGACAAATTTTAAGGAAATACACAACTGCTTTCAGAACAAGGGTAATATAATGTTAAGCTCCTCTGGGCTTGAATTTATGGCTTCACACAGCACATGGGATCACCAGGCCTAATTTCTAACTGGGGTCTTCAAATGGTGTAACAAACTAAGAACATCCATCAAAAACATATACAACATGGCACAGGAAGACCCTTGTAAACATTTAGACTCAGTGCAACCAGAGCAGTAAATGGAAATTCTACATGAACTCTGAGTAGAATCTTTTTCCACCTTTCAGATAATTTATAGCTTAATGTCAGCTAAACATAGTAACTAATCCCATTTGTCCACTGAAAGTAAATTCTTGGCTGCTCTTCCAACGTCATTGCAGGCATTGCTGTCAATCCCCAAACTGTGGCCCGTCCAATCAAAGTGTCAGCACTTACCTGCTGCTCAACACTTCAGACACATGGGCTGTCACATCAGTCAGTGGCTGATCAGGCGCAGAAATCAGATCGAGCTTTCTCTCAACAAGCAGATATGATGGGAGTCCGAGCTACTCATTAGTCTCTGAAGCCTAACAAACGCGTGCCCACGTTGGCAGAAGGCAGCCCTGCCGTTTATGACAAAGCTGCCATCATCCTTGCAAACACTTGGTACAAACAGGACACTGAGAACAGCAAGAGCTGCAAGAAAACAACCTCTTCCTCCTCCTCTTCTGTAGGTGATTAAGGTAAAAAATGCTTAATAACCAGACCAAGGATCAAAAGTCCTCTGAAGGCTCACACAGGAATTCAAAATAACAAGGAGAAAGAATAACCACCTTGAGACTCAATTCCCACTACAAAGTCTAAATCCAGAGATGATTCTGGAGTCATGCTTGAAATAAGACTGGTCTCCCTCCAAACACACTTTATTTCTTATACCAAGTACAATATAGAAACTGAAGAATTACAGCAGAAACAAAATGGTATCATTCACCTGATAGAGGCTACTGAGTATTGGGAAAAGAATTTTAATGTATACCTGTGTTTTTGGAGGTTTCAAAGGTAATCTTCTAATTTAAATCTTGCACGCACAACTTTCCACCTCTTATGTGACCTTGGGTATATATGAATTAATGAGTGAAAAGTAATTCAGAATTTTTATTTTGTATTTTAGATGCTCTCAGTATCTTGTGCTACATGCCGATTTTGTCATTGCCAGGTAGGGCTCCATACAAGCTACACGAGCACACAAGATGCCCATCACACAGCTATCAAGACACTGTTCCCTCAGTGAATCCCCAAGGCAGCACTGAGCAAATGCAAGGAGTATTACACTGTGCTATTTCTAGCTCACACCAATCACCTCAAAACAAACAACACGGCCCCAATAAAACAGGTCCAGCCATTCCAGTACTAAGTTTATCAGTAATAATGTCAAAGCTCCACAAAACTTTTCTTCCCACCACAAGTGTAAAAAGCCTATGCCAGGATGACCTTAGATTTTTTTTAGCTCATGAGTCAAGTTTGCCCAGTGCTGTCATCATCTAATACAGAGCACGAGCTGGACAGCAGGAAATGACTCCAGAAGCCACAGCTGTTGCAGAGCCCAGTCTTCATCTTCCAGCCATGAGAACTACTTCATTTCTTTCTTTGATCAACATGCCCAATGACTAAAAAAGGACAGTGCCCTAAACCTGCAAATAATAAAGAAATTTCTACCATTCACATCTCTACTTCAGAGGCAGAGAAAAACCTATGAAAATACTGCTACTTCTCTGCTCTATGAGTTTAAGACCTCAGAGACCTCTTTCTCCAACATTGTGCATTCAGAGCTGTACCAGTAAATTGTGTCAACATCCAAAAGGCTCAGAAGATTTCAGTCCAGTCTACCACAATACAGAACTGTAACTGTTCTTTCCAACAGCAACATTTTAGGATAAAAGTGACTGACAGCAAATACATGCTGCCATGAAAACTTGATCCCACTGGGAGTAGTAAGATTATTAAAGGCTCTAGACAATAGTAAAAAAATAGTTACTAAATTATTCTGACCACAACTGTCTTCCAGTTCCCTTCTCTACAAAAAGCAAGCTCAGGGAAATTTCTCTACAATTTCAGGCAAAGAGAGGAGTGGAGAAGCATGTGTGTCTGAATTGCATTTTAATCTCCTATACTTAGGTCTCTATTTGGCTAAGTTAAAAATTAAAATGAAAGTGAAAAGCAAAAACTGCCAGTAAAGAAATCCCTTCTCATGTCACTTCACTACGCTCCATATAAAAGCTAGCACTGCAGTTTGACATGAGACTGGATCCACAAGAAACACGGCTATAATTCCTCAGGGAATTATACAACTCCTCTAACTACACTGGGAGTTTCTGAAAACTGGCAAAGTACAAATAACATGATGAAAATGAATACACTAAAGCAGGAGCTCACACTTTGCTCTAATCAATAGAGTTCAATCAGTCACCAGATGCCCGTGAACTATTTTCACTGAAATCACTGCTGAATACTGTTCTGCATCTACAGCCAACCAGCAACTGTAGCTTTGCAGACTCCCAAAGTACAGTAATCAACAGCTGGAGAATGGGCACTCCACTACACTGGAGACTGATCACATCTCCCTCACTGGAGTAGCATGAGCACTTACTCCCAGGAGATGAACTCCTTTACTGTATCACCCCTCCCTCCAAGAGCAGATATGGAGAATAACTCTTCTTATAAGGAAAACAACTGCCTCACAGTTTAAGTAATTACTTAAAACAGAAAAGCTAGCAAGAAAAACATCAACAACAAAACAACCTACCCACTCCATATCCATAACTTGTATCAAATATACCCCCTAATAACATAAAATAGTGTGAAACTCCTCCCTAATTACTCTTCTCTCATTAGCCTAGGAAAACCTACAGGTGAACAATGGGATGATCCATAACCATTCTTAAACATCAGAGCAATATCACTTTATGATTCAGAATCAGAACTGCTCAGATGTATGGAGAAAAAGTAGAAAAATGTCCATTTCCCAGTTCTGGCTAAATCCATCTATGTATTCAGGTAAAGGAGGCATTTCAGCCTGTTCACAAAGTGGCATTCATGTACAGTTTGATGACCTGCCAACACCCCCTCCATCATGGGAGAGGAAGGGATACAACCTAATGAATAAGAATGAGATATTCATTAGGATTTTGTTTACACATTATTATTAAATACTAACTTATAAAATGTACTGCGATAAACAGCAGAAAGTTATTCTATACATGGTATTATGCAGAAAAAAGGTGTTGTGCTTTAAATTCACTTTTTCCCTTAAAATAAATTAACATTTCAGGTATAGATAAATCTTTACCAGGGAGTAAAGTGATTACTTACAGAAGGGGTTTGGGGTGGGGGGAATTACTTGGACACAATACAACAGTGGTGCAAAGATAACAGAAAACTGGGTATTTTCATGCATAAATAAACACATTCTTGTAGTACCCTCTGCATGACTTGCATTTGAGTATCTAATTTACCAATAATCCTTAAAAACTCAAGAAAGAGCGGAAAAAACAACACCTGTAGAATTCTAATTTGGGGGCAAACGTACATATCTTTATTTTTACATATTGCCCTTCATCTAACACTTTAGCCTTCATTTATTAATGCACATACCAATGCACATTCAGTGCTAGGAAACAACACTGAACTACAAGACTAGAATGAAAACTTTATTCTATTGCCTGCAAGCTGCACACAGGCAAGCCACTGATTCTGTCTAGAAAAAAAAAAAAACCAAAAAACAACAACCAAATGCACAACAACCAACCAAACCAAAACCCAAACAATCAAATTAGGAAGGTACCCTTAATCAGTACCAGGACTGCTGGCCACAGCTTCTCCTCTCTCTCTCCTCCACTTCATCATGCCTATTATCTAACTGAAAAGGAAAACTTTGATACTAATTGTTTCTGACACCTGATGAGAATAAAGAAACACAAAGGGACCTGGTGATGTGTTATTTAACGCATGACTGTTGTAATAGGGCTGTCTAATTTTTGGAGGCACAGGGCCCATATCCAACGCCCCTCAGAGCAGCCCATCAGCTATTTGCCACATTCCATTCACCACATCACATGACTGAGTTATTGGCAGTTTCTGAAGGTTAGTTTAATCAACTTTTGTATACTACATTAATTTACTGGATTAGAAAAGGTTAATTACAGGCAGAGCTCAGAGCAGAACAATTTGCTATATTGCAATATTATGAATTTTTTACTGTTTGCAAAAACAAATGATCTCAGAACTAAGTATGTGTTACAACCAATACACAATATTACTGCATTTTTCAACCTTTTATCTCACAATGCATTACATGTTGGTGTCTCCAGACTAATTTTCTCCAATGTGAAATTTAAGGCACAGTCTTCCAGCTCCCAATCATTTAAACATTAATCCACTTAAACATTTTGTTGGTGGTTATATCCAAAGTCCTCTACACCAACCTGGAATTTCTGCACAGAAGTCAGCTGCACAGGAAGAGTGATGGTTGCCTCAGAGTTGTAAAACTGTTGCAACCATCCACATCTCGGGCTGCCTAAGTTTTGGGTCACTAAAGGTCAATTTCTTTCTTAAAAACTCCGTTTGCCATTTGTGCCTAGGCTAGCTACATTTCCTGTTCCTAAATCTGAAAAAGCCACCTTCCATCAAAACCCAACTCAGCTCAAGACCCCCTACACCTCCATTTATAATTAATTTCAGTATATAAAAAAAGCTTACTGACAAGTTCTTTGAAAACCTTTCTATACTCAATACCCTACACATTCAGAGGGTGTAATACACAGATGTGTGATACACATTCAGAGAGGACATACTGAATTCTTTGTCACAGAGGAAACCAACTAAATCCTAGGTTTCTGTTTAGAACTGAGTCTCAAGCAGGAAACCATAGCTAGCATTTGTCCAAACAAAGCTGACACGCTGCAGTATTGGGGGGGTAGATGTTTTTACTCACAATAGTAAGCTAGTAAAGTTCTCTTCTGACACAAACTGGCCCCATATTTCAGTCTTTAAACTGGATTTTCATAAAAGAGAGTTCCTCCCCTCACTCCCCCTCCCCAAGGTGGCTTATACAAAAGCTTCAAAAATGTAAATGCCAAATTTTAAAAAGGAAATTGCACCTGTTCTGTAAAAGAGGAAATTCTCCAGGTAGCCAGCTGAGTGCTTCTCCTTACCACCAAGTCCAACTCCATAATATCAAGCTGAAAAACAAAACCCATCACTAAGTAATCTGCCTGATTGATTCCATGCTTGTGATTCCACATACTGACTGCTCCAACAAATACCACTGACCATTCTAAAACTAAGGGATCAAAGTAAAAAATATGAGAGACAATAAAGACAAGTAATAATGAACCCAGATATGGTTACCATAAAAATTATTAGCCTGCATAACAGCTGGATATTTGTTTGCTATAACTAAGTGCAGATGAAATAAAAGAGCCTTCCAGACTCAGGGGATGCACAACACAGCAAACAGCCACATCTCCTTTCTAAAACAGCTCAGGTTGAAGTGTGCTACAGAAGAACACAGACCCTGTTTCACCACTGCTTCATCAGCCACAATCAGAATGACTACCAATCTGATTTACACTGCCCCTGAAAACCTGTGCAGCAGGCCAAATGCCAAGCAACTGCAATTCAGCCTCTTGCAAACCCTACTGTTCAGAGTTAATCCAGCAATAGAGTGGCTGCAGTTCTGATGCTGTTTTTGTACCCTACACAATGCTTCTGTCAACACTTCAGAGCCCCCAAACCTGATTAATTACATATGTCTGGGACCCTCTGTCCATCCAGAACATTGTGGAAAGCTGCTGAAGCAGAGCAACAGTTGCACCCTACTTCACACCAGGCATAAACCAGATAGGCCATTCCCTGTTTAAAGTGCCATCAACTGGACAGATTTGCAACTCCTAACCAGCCCCTCCAAGGCATCTCACTGCAATGACTTTTGCTAATCACTACAATTTGTCCCAAGTCTTGTGGAAACACTTGCAGTCTTCTGCTCCTTCCAAATCAGGTTACACAAATAAAATGTCATCCCAAAATACTACCTCTCTTTCAGCCATGAGTTACTTCAAAGCTCACACAGGAACCAGAATTACTATTTTTTCTCTGCTTCTGTTAACAAGAGCAGCAGCAGAAATTATGCTATTATTCCAATACTTTGATTTATAGAAGGAAATCAAATTTTCAGGCATCAGAAAGCCTAAACTACAAAAAAAAAAAAAAAAAAAAACAAACCCAAAAGAAAACAACCAAACAACAAACTCCAGCCTTTGAAAATGTGACCTTCAGTGCTACATGGATGCCTTAAAAGAAATTCACTGCTATCCTTTCTACACCTGGTCATTTACCAGTGTATCAATCCTGGAACATTATTCTTTAAGCAGCAGTTTACACAGTGCCTGCACACCACATTCTTCTTTTCAGACATGTATTACTAACAATAGAAGGGATCCATTAATGTGATTGAAATTTAAAAAAAAAAAAAAACAACAACAAAAAAAAGGAAGAGAAAACGACAATACATCCTTCAAACAACTTTAGTAGGTATAAGTCATCTGCAAACAGGTAAGAGAAGTGACCAGGATGAAGCTGGAGATGAGTCAGATCAGGCAGCTGTCAGCAGCCTCCGTTGCTACTTAAACACCAAGGAAACCTTCCCATCAGTTATTAAAGGGGCAATTGGTAGGACTGTCATCCCGAACATTTTCCAACAAAAACATGAAGAAAAACTTAACTTGAAAGAGATAAATTCAGTAAGCATCTCTCTGAAATAAATTGCATCCCACTTTCTATCAAATTAACAGATTCATCCTTTATGTTTCCAGACATCTCATTATCCATGTAGAAATCTTTTTTCTCATAGCTTATTTCAAGTCACATCTGTCCTATATTATCAGCACAATCAAGACTCTGTAGGCCAGGTTATCTACACAAAAGGCAATTACCTCTTGTTTTGTTTTAATTTTATTCATGCCTTTTTAGTTAACTGTTACCTTAATGCCCACCAATGGCCTTCCTCATCAGTTTTTTGAGGCTCCAGTAAGTTGGCTGGAACACATTTAAAATTATAATTGAAAAGGAAAAAAAAAAAAGAAAAGCCTCTGAGACACCAAATTCTCCTAATGCAATCACCAAAAA
This sequence comes from Corythornis vintsioides, assembly GCA_025447755.1. Classification (NCBI taxonomy): domain Eukaryota; kingdom Metazoa; phylum Chordata; class Aves; order Coraciiformes; family Alcedinidae; genus Corythornis; species Corythornis vintsioides. Next base: position 81,091 of record JAOEGS010017644.1, read on the forward strand.
GGACAAGCTTTATGCACTTTAGTCCCCTTCCCTCTCATTCTGACTGATTAACCATGACCTTATGTTTAAAACTGCTTCTCAGTCAAACCCTTCTGAAGGCCTGGCTCATCTATAAAGCACCAAGGTTAATTTTCAACAGATTCCATTACAGTCTGTTCAGCTATCCTAGCAATGCTGTTTGAACACACTTCCTCCACAGAGTAGGTCATTTTCCAAGGTGGTGTTAGCTGTCTTGTTATTTTGAGAAAACCAACTCTGTCCTTCAGCCCCCAGAGTCAGCCCTTCTCAGCCCAGACCAGTATGGAACCCAACACAGGCTTTACCCACTCCAGGAATGAGGAATATATGTACATCAGTGCAGTCACTGAGGACAGTCACAAGAAGGTTTCTTTTTACTAGTGTCAAGCTCAAGTCATCCTTGCCCACCACATTTTTTCACTTAGCAGCCAAAAGCCATTAGCACAGGAGAGGTGATGAGTTAACACTTTATTATTAGTGGTTGCCAAGAGAGTTCTTCATTAGCCAGCCTTTAAGTGCGCCTCACTTGGCTAGCAGATAGTGCACTAAATGGACAGTCCCCAAGGCTCCAAAGCATCCACTCTCATCCAGAGGCTGAGAACTCTGCAAGAAGCAGCCAGCTATGTCTGTATTCCCTGCTACTCAGGCAATTTACATCTAAGGCAGCGCAGAAACTCTTGGCTAGCTGCAAAACATCTCCAGAAGTGTCCTTGCAATAGCTAAACATCAATAAAAGGACATTCATATTAAAGCAAGGCGACAGTTATCTGTGCTAAAATATTTAACTCTTTATTTTTCCTAACACCAGATCACACTCTAACCATTTCTTTTATCTCAGGTGTGGTAAATACAGTAAATGTGCTGAGTCTTGAAAACAGCTCTGACAACCCTCTTCCCCATCCCATATTTTTGCATCATTGCAGAAAAATCCCACAGGAAAAGCGTCCTTGAAGTTATCTGAGCTGTGCTGCTGCTGAGATACAATGGAACTGTAAGATCCAGGTTCTGAATACACTGCTCATAAGCAGTGCCTGAAGTTGTGTATTACACTGGCAAAGTTTTGCACGACTAAAGTCAACAAAACTGCTTTGTACATAACTACACAAAACATGCTTTGTAAGCAGAATGACATCTGCAAATCTAACAGTCATAAATGTATATAAGCACAGTGACAGTGGTTAAGGGAACACAGTTCTTACCCATAACTACCACAGATGTGCTGACAGGTGTAAACAGCACAGGTAAGCTTGAGGAGCAGATAGACTAGCTCTGGAGAATCCTGCTGTGATGAAACAAGCACTCAAATTCTGCCCAGCCCAATATTTGCAACTGTCTGATGCACCTCTCTCCAAAATTATCAACCCCTACAGCAGGCTTAAACAAAGGAAACAAAGCCACTTCACAGCCACCTCAGTACAATGTCCAGGAGGTGATAAAAGGGTACAATCCCTGACCATTATCCCTATGTTGATCATTATCCCTGTAATGTTTTTAGGGATACTTACACAGCAAAACTCCCCCTACCATCACAGGATTTTGCTCAATGGAATGAATAGTTTACAGTACTGTAAAACACACTAGAGTATGACTTGCCAGATGGCATGTGTCAACTGCCTTAGCCTAATGGATAAGAAAAGGAACTGTCCACTCCTAAACCTTCTCCCATCATCCACATTTAAGAAAGGCAAGGATGAGGACTTTGCAGATACTGATCAATGCCTCTGACTAGCTCTCCAGGGAGCAAATCATTGCCAGTCATCCCTGAAGAAAGGGGATACCTGCTCTTCATTCATATCCCAAAGATCAGCTTCTTCAAAGCCGAGTTACACAGAACTGTATAAAACCAAACTAAAAAGAGGGTTTAACACTGGGAACCTCCATTACTTCACTGACTGGATCAGAGCAGGGGACTCAAAAGTATTTTGCTGTCTCACCAGAAAGGTCTCCTGCTAGATCAATAAGTGTGGTATGTCCAGATACAGCAGCTCTTCAGCCTTGAGCCCCACACCCAGGAAGCAGCCAGAACAAGACTTAAGACACAGCTCTGCAGCTACAAGGGCACCAGGCACCCTGTGAAGCCAGCCCACTCAATGACACAGAGAGATGCAGTCTATACCATGCTTCCCTGTGCAGTGCCAAGGGTTAATATTCAGATGGCAGACTCAGTCCTGAAGAGATGCATCTCTGAATTGCATTTAGGTTCAGAAGGCTTGTACTGAGCTTTATGTGCCTCTGAATCCTGGGGTGACTCTTGCTCACTAAATGCTGATATTTGTATGAATAAAAATGAAGGGATTTAACAAATCTTGTTCCTGCACACAGTTGTCAAAAAATCTGACCTTTAAAACAGGAAAAAGAGGGAGGATTTAAAGGTTTAAAGAAGAGGCAGTGGCTGCCTGATGTATAACAAACCTTTGAAAAATTATGAAGCAGTGAAAATCCCCTACTGGTCCCAACAAAATGTGTCCAATTTGCATTCTTGCAAGCCTTCCATACACACCACTTTGCTCCTGTGTGTACACAGGCAAATAAATCCCTAGGAATAATACAGTTGGGATCTTAATCTGATCTCCAATATATTATTGCTCCAGAGCTCCATTCCATCCTTCACAAATGCCTTTTTTTTGTTGTTCCAGATAACTAAATCAAAGCAGTCCTGATAAGCTTTCAAAGCAGGGAATGTGAGGAATGGTTTAATGAATGTTACAACTCAACCTATTATAGGCTATAGGGCATTACAGAAGAAGTTGGGGGGGTAGAAACAAAGCACATATGACACTCCATGTGTGGAAGTCTCATAAATTCAAATCCAGAAGCACCTGCCTTTCTAAGCCCCGTTATATTAAGCCCAACAAAAACTCAGTGCTGAGTGTGCAAAGGCACATAAAGAACGGGAAGCAAGAAGAACAGTGTCAGACAAATACAGGGGTTTTCCTATTGAAAAAAGTTACATTTGTTGTAAAGTTCACCACAGAAAGATTAGAGTCTTAATGGGCTTAGGTGGGAAGAGACAAAAAAAAAGCATAAACAGCAAATTAAAAGAAAAAGGGAACATGAGTCACAGAAGACAAAGCTTAAAAAAATTTTGGAGAAGCATGCTTTTTTGGAAAAGCAGCTCCTGTGATGGTCACGTTTGGCCCTAAAGCAGTTTGTGCACTACAAGAAACTCCAGCAGCTTCTGCAGGGATAAAACTTCAGCTCTGCATGCATAGGGTAGACTTGAAAAACCTATGCTCCTAAGCTTTGCCTTGCTTCCACTGCTTTTTCTGTCTTTAGCTTAGGTGATTCTTCTCTCAAGACTAATAAAAAGTTGCAGCATTAATATTTTATCAGCTACAAAAGACTGTTGTAAAGTTCCGTGTGGTTTAAGTTTCTGGGCTCAGACCGGAAGATTAAATTAATACATAGGTACTTTTCATAAAGTGGAATTTCAGCTCAGAAAATACTAGGCAGTAAGGTATCTCACAATAGCAATGATCATCTCCATTCCCATACAGCTTATCAATGAAAAGATTTTCAAGAGGAGGTCAAGAACAAAGTAATTATGCTTCCACTTAAATTCTATACTCCTACATATGCCTGTTCACTCCTTTCATCATTTTATTACAGGAATTCTTGTCCCAGAATTAGTAGCAAAACCAGTAAAACAGTTTAAAGGTTCCAAATAAATCTCACCTGTTTAATTTTATAAAGATGTTTATCAGAACAGGTTACCAATTCAGCATTTATTGCCAGCAAATAAGGCTTGAATAACACAAGCTTTCAGTATTACCTAGGCAGCTGCAACTAAATGTTGTAGAATGCAAAACAGTCAATACTTACAGATATTAAATATGTGCTATTCACATGACAACACCTATCAACACAGCTAGATCAGTTACATGTAATTCTATGGTTATCCTGAATAAATCATCATGAAGACACATCCAGAGTAAAACCATTATAGTGAAACAGTGATCCCAGAAGAAATCCCTGCAGCAAAAGCTCCTGCAGAAGAGTTTTAACTATTCCAGTCACTTTCCTCACAGCAGCAGGTCCAAACACTTCTATAATTGTTCCAGAGTTGCAGTCTCTGAGCATTTTTCTGGTTTTCACATTACCAAATCTTTGTTTCCTTTCCAATTTAATCTAGCACAAATTACCTATTGTTATTGTTCCTGTTTCAACTTCTAATCCACACTTAGATCCTTTAAAATGCTGCAAAGCATTCCATGCAACAGGTATATAATGACTAAAATAACAGAAATCTGTACATTTTCTACTGCTTTAAAGACCTTTAGCAATCGTTCACCAATAAAAAAAAAAAAGAAGGAAAAGGATTACTTTTCACAAACTATGAATACTTGAGCTTTCTGTTCACATCTCTTCATGTTCAGAAACACTGTTTACAGGAAATTTAAACTCTGCTAATGCTCTGATTCTCCATTTGTTATGCTTATTCAAACTGACACCTCACTTCTGTGCCTACCAATACTACTGTATGGCTCACTTTCACATAGTGGAATCATAAAACCATTTGGGTTGGAAAAGACCTTTACAATCATTGAGTCCAAACATTAACCCAGCACTGCCAACTCCACCACTAAATCATGTCCCTAAGCAACACGCCTGCCCATCTTTACAATTTC
>JAOEGS010017644.1:85836-114040 GCA_025447755.1 Corythornis vintsioides
TCTTTACAATTTCAAAGCCCTTTACAGTCTCCCTGTGCTTTGGTCCTTCTAGATTTCTTTCAAATTTAAGTAACTGTGATTCCTTCTAGTATCAGTCTGATTCTTTTAATACACTGTAGAAAATCTTGGCTTCTTGCCTTCAGTTCACAACAGAACTCTGATATTTTAAAACAAATACAAATGTTGAGAAAAGGAACAATACCCTATTATTAAATACTGGTAGACACATAAGCAAAGGTAATATATTCTGACCATATGTTATGCTTTAGTTAGTTTCTGTTGCTAGATACCCAATTAAAAAGTAGTTGCCATACATACTGAGAGTTGATACACAGGAAAACAGCAAGTAGAAACAAATAAAACAAAGTTTGCCAAGTTCCAGATGATCCTGAAAAAGGTGTCTTTTGATGCAAAATTTCACTTACAACATGAAGTTCAGCCCTTTCAGTTTTATTCCAGGGCGAGCCAGGCAAGGAAAAAATAAAAGGGAATAAAGAATTAAAAGGGCTTTCAGGAGAAGCAACTGGGTAGTTTGAAGAGAAACAGAGACTTCTAAGGGTGTACTCCAAATTTCAAATGATGGAAGCTGGAACACCTGGGATAAGAGGTATGCAGACAGGCAACAGTGCAATAAGAAGAGCAGAGACTTTTTTTTTTTTAAATGTACTGTTCCTTCTGCTGAGGCTTACACTGCAAAAGGCCTAAGCATGTCAGGTGTGCTATTTAACATAGCTCATAAATGGAGTAACAAGTCCTGAGCCAGATCTGTGAATGAGAAATGCTGACGTTTTATCCCTCCAAGTCATGACAAGCAGCACAGCGTTTGGATCTGGTGCAAAGAGAAGAAATAGTGAAGTAATCCTCAGGGCTCACAAATATTTTTGAAGAAACTGAATGTTGACAAAACGGTTTTCTCTACTTAGTCATGCAGGTTTTACTCAAAAAGCTCAGAATCTCCTCTTCTATCCTATTGCTTGCAACTACAAAAAGTTTTGGACAGCTTCTAATCTGAATCAGTTTCATCCTCCAGCAAACTACTGATTTTTTCATATACACCAAAAAAAAAAAATTTCAACATCAGTTTATCTCCTGAGACTTCCAAGGATAAAAACAGAAGGATTAAAATTGAAGCAAACTTATGGAAGTCTGCAGGGCAGTTTTCAGAAAGGACTTGTAGCTCAGTGAAAACGTCAGCATTCATGTCACACTTTTTACAACTACAGTTATTTACCCCCAGTGCCCTTGGACACAAATTCTCTGCCTTCACATTGGTGTGGTATGCTGTGCACCTGTTGGTTGCTAACCCCACCCCAGACAGAGCCACATCCCAGGGCAGCAGCCCCAGGGCTCAGCACGGTGTGAAGCAGTGTGCAACCTCTCAGAACAAGCTACAGGGTCAGTAACTAACTGCAGGCAGCTACCATGTACAGAACTGGCAAGGGTGCCAGCCTCCAAGAATTCTTGAGCAAGCAGATGAAAGAACCACCCACAGAATCAAACAATACATGCAAATGGTATAGGTGAAGTTATTCAGAGCTTTAGGGAGAGGCAGAAAGCACAGTCAGCTACTACTGATGTTTAAGTAGGTTTTTGACGCTTTTTTTCCTCTCTTCTACGTATCAACTGTCAACAAAATAAAAGAATTTTAGTACATGGGCTTTCAGTCCATTTCAAGGTGAGTTTTGGCAGTTTTTTTTCTTTGGGGTTTGTTTGTTTTCTGGAACAAATTTTGCACCTAAGCAAAAGTCAGGAGTCTCTGCTATTACCACATACTGAAACTCTGGGACTTTTCAAATTTTATGTCTCTGTTTTCAAACAGAGTTTAAACTAGAACAAAGTGTGCACCACAACTAGTTAAACACCACAGGATATACTGGTATCAGTTCTCTATACCTCTTCCTACCAATTTTAACATATCTGGTAACACTCCCACCATAAGAACATACAACAACAGAACACAGCAAGTATGTCAGATGCTGCTGGTACCCAAGCTACACTGAAAGAAACAGGTAAGTCTCAGAAATACAGGAAACTGTTATTCAGACAACAGACAGACAGCACTTCCTTTCCCAGAACAATCTGTCTCCTGCCCTGACAACCCGTTCCTGCTATATTTACCCAACCAAATTTTGCCAGTGATATATTTCCAGATGCACTTGAGCCACATGTCCCTGTCAGTCAGCCTGAGCACAGAGGAATCTGAGCAGAGAACAGCTCCTAGAAAACACTACATGTTAATCCATGCTTCCTCTCTTGCTTGCCTTCAGAGTTAAAGGAGTCAAAATGTGTAAAGCATTATTCTTGGGTTATTTTGGAAGCAGTTGTGGAGACAAGAGGTACTTATTTGATACAGCTATTTACTTCAACTGCCTTCTTTATGGCTGACAGAGACACCTGAACTGCAAAGAAAGAAAAAATAAAAAAAGAAGAAGGAACAATCTGAAACATGCAGTTAAAAATAACTGACTGTTTAAGCCAGTATAATACTGGATGTCTAGGAAGAAATTGTAAGGCTGTCTGAAAAAAATGCTGGATGCTACACAAGTTGCTTACAGCTCTAATGTGACATGAGAAAGCCATGAAATTTTATCATCCAGAAGAAAAAAAATCATTCCATTTCTGGTGGAGAAAACACCTATCAAGTAAGGAAGATCAGTTCTAGATTTTAGATAATTCAATTTAAAAATGCTGACTAGCTGAAATGAGTTGAGTTGGGGAGCATTAAGAATAAGACAGAATGAAAAGCTAGTGTTATTTCTTCTGAGCTAAGCCACTTCAATATTTTAACAGTTATATTCTTCCTATAATCTACCATACACTTCTGATCTCATGCTTCCCTTCCAACCCTAACTGCACAGCTAGGATCTTCTCATCATTTTCTAAAATACATAACACCCAACTCCTGACAATTCTCTTGGCTCTTGCTGAATTTTTGAGCAAAGGACCAAATAAATTCCATTCCCCACTTCCACCTCTACAATTTGAAAAGATGCTCTTCACAGCTCCTACCTTGATATGGCTTTTGACTCTCTGCATTTTTTGAGCTTTCAGCAATGGAAAAAAAAAAAAAAAAACACACACACACACACACACACACCACCACCACCAAAAAATGACATCACCTCTCAGGATCTTATTGGCAAAAAGACTTTGTCATCACATTGCTGGCCAGTCAGTGCAACCAAGGTATTTCTCAGTTCTAAGTACTATGAGTCTTCCAGAGAAAGATATGGGAGCTAAATGAGCTATACAAGCAGAAGAGGTGAGGAGAAGAGCAGAAAGGTCTTAAAATTGTAAATATCCTTCCTTTGATCTCCCTCATGAACTTTTCTGGAAAACACAGACAGGCAGTTTCAACCTTTCCATGTTTTATTTAAATGGTTTAACAGAGGGTCCTAACAGGTCACAAATAACCTTTTAAATAAAAAACCCAAGTAGAAATCAGCTGTGGATATCAAACTCATGGCCGGGACATTTTTATGACTCAAGGTGGAATTAAAATCCACTGCATCTTTCTTTTAATAGCAGATTCACATAACAAGACCCCTTCAGCCAGCTGAATACAGAGGTTCCTCAGAACTAGAACACTTTTGACCCGTTCTGTTAAAACAAACAAATGAAAAAAACACCTCAGTTTGTAGCCAAAACTAGTACTGCTTAAGGACAACTACATCCTTTAGAACAGTCTAGATTATTTTCACTGCAACATTAAATTGTAAACATTTTTAAATGTTTTTGCTAGAGAGATTATTCCTGCTCTGCAGGTTCTCTGGTACCCCTTCCTTTTCAAAACCGTAACACTGGAACACTCTTCAAGCTCCTGACTGGCCCATCATACAAGAGAAGTGGAGACCAGCAGGACAAGAAAGAAAATGAGCATCCTATGGGTGGCATTGAAAGATGTTTAAAGAAACATAGTGAGCAGTGCTAAGCAGGATCAAGTGAAATGTGGGCAAAATTTGAACTGCATTACATGTTAAAGTTTATTAGCAGCCTCATACAGCTGCTCAAATTCAGGCATCTAATACAGGGATGTGAACAGCTGGTACCATCACCTGCTGTTCCTGCAGAGTGAAAGGGAGTGTGTGACCTTCCGCTGCAGCACATGGGTCTTGTGCATGTGAACAAGTACCAGTGGGGCTGTGAAACTCAATAGCATCAAGAACTGCCATCCAAAAAGAAGCTACAATTTAAAGGAAGCTGAATGACAATGAAGTTCACTTTCAGATTTCTAATGGGTTGTTAGTAAAAGCCAAAGGGAGAAAACTATTTTCAAAACTTAAGCTGATTGCCTCTGACACAAAGTTTTAATAGTCAAATACCAAACGGTAATTAAATTAAGCATCCCAGGATGCCTGTGATGGGGTGGGGGGATTATCCCATTATTTAGTAATTTCTTTCTCTCTGAAGCAAGTTGGTTGTTTTGGTTTTTTTATTTTCTAGTTATTGAACCACCATTCAGCTATGCTGTTACAGTTTACAATGTCTGATTCTTTTCACTTCTTCCTCTCCTGTTTCCAACAGTCTTGGCAAACCTTTTCCCCAAAAAACCATTACTTTTTTATTTACCAAATATGGATATTTCTTCCCTTATGTTCCTAGTGAAGCAGAAGCCTTCAAGATGAAAGCATTCAGACTTCTGTAACATGTAAAGAAGTCATATGCTTTCAGAAAAGTTTGTTGTGTACAACTTAACCTCTTTGCCAAGGCAAAATCTCATTTATCTACAATATCACAGTACTCAAGTTTCAACTGAAAAAGTCTCTTCCTGTTGACCATCTTTGGTTAGATATTTACTGGTCTGTTAAAACTGATTTCCTACACCTTTGTGTTCATCATCAACAATGGCCCAAAGCAAATATTCCCAGAACTGTGTTCTCCCCACTCCCTGTACCAGCCTGATCACTTCAAATCTGAAGTGCTAATTTCATGCTGAAGCAGTATGTATTTAACAGAGAGGAAGCACAGAGGTAAAATTTGACAGTGCTTGTTATTTCTTAAGCTTGAATTAATATATTTGCACTTCGGACACTGAAAAACCAAATGTTTTAACTAAGAGTTGAGAATGCAAAGAAAAACACTATTTCTGAACAACAAATGGGAAAACCTTGTACTGAAGAGATGTCTCTCCCATGCTGCCCTTACAGCCATCTTAGTTATTGCAGAACTATCACGGGTCACTATAAACTATCTAACCCTGCTTTGAAGAACATCCAAGTTCCTAAGTGCAGTTACTAAAGACGCTTACATAAGCAACCATATTTTACCACTGCCACTAATTTTATTTCTAGAATAAAGCCCCTCCCCTAGCCTATACCCAGATCTAATAAGACTGTTCCCTTTCAACCTGCCATAAGGTAAGAACCACACCTTGATTTAACACCACCTCATATTTATAATTTGCCACCTAGATTACTTGAGTTAAATGGAATCTTATTCAACAGCCACTTGGCAGACACTGTGATTATATCAAGAAAAATGTCAACTTTCTGAAAAGTAATGGGGCACAAAGACAAGTTTGAATAGAAACAGTTGCACCCAGAATTCCATTCAACACACTCAAAAGCAAGGGCCTTGTCTCAGTCACTCATGGGGCCTCAGCAGCACACACGTGTCCAGAATTATTCACAGCCACACCAACATTCACACTCCTGCACCAAGCAAAGGCAACATACACCTGCTGCAGGAACAGTTTGTAACTTGCCATTTCAGTATGGCTAGGAGCAAGTTTCAACTGCTACAAGGACAGAACTGGAAATGAGAAGTGCTAAGTGCTTATATTAGGGTACAGATAAGAGGATCAAACAAAGTGCCTCCACCACTAGAGATTGGAATATATTCAGCTAACAAGCATTAATCAAGTGCACCCCTTGAGTATTACAATTGTGTGATTGTGATTACAATGCCAAACACATTAGTCTAAGCTGTCATGGTAACAGTTTATCAATCTACTCATTTTAATAGGACACAGCCCATATCACCCCAAAATTTAGTTCTACTGCACAAATGTGCAAGCTCTCATCCAGCATGTTTTACTTCTACAGTTCCATCCATCTCACATTGTCAACTTTGTCACGTGTCACTCTGTTCCTCAGTTGTCACAAAGCTATACGCCTCCTCTTTCCCTCTCAGAGTACTTGAATACAAAGAAGTTTGAACCAACAAGTTCTAACTTCACAATTGCACCATGCAAACAGCACGGGTACAATCATCTCACAAAGTTCCCGTCATGAAGAGCCTGTGTCTGTCCATGCCATTAAGCTAAACAAGAAATGTCCAAATGCAAGCAGAAGTTCAAAGAAAGAGCAGGTTGCTTTAGCACTTCCAACGGCATTTCCAAGTCACATACATGGATTCAGTGCATCGTGCAATGCTAAAGTAGATCTAGCAATTTTCTGTAATATCTGTGGCTAGCTGATAAATGTTCCTTTTCAAGAAGGGTTTTATTTTTTACAGTTTTGTGACAATATGTACTGATTCACTGTCCATTGAAGAGTTATATATACTTAACTCCTGACTTAGCCTTCCTCACTCTATTAACAAATTCATTGATTTTCATTCACTTCCAAAGTTTTTCCCCAGTAAGTATCTGTTGATGACATCAACACTGCAATGAATACCTTTCAAACTCATCCATGACAAGACATTTCCATCTCTTTCACTTCAGAATCCATCACAAGATCCAAGACCGACCAACCAACCTTTAGCTATAATATATTCCACCACACTCAGATGGCAAACTAGGTACAGTTACCTTAAAAAGAAAAATCTCTTGCAAGTTTACCTCAAAGGGCAAGCCCCCAGCTGCACATCCCTCACTATTAACACTCCCATACCAATCACCTTGCTATTTTAACAGCAATGTACTTCATTATTCTGCTACTTTTATACTTACCTCTAAATCCCTTGGGTTCAACCTCTCCTCTTGCTTTTTATTCCACACTAATTATTGAGAGAAGCAGCACTTTTCCTGAAAAAAGGACACTTTGCCCAACTGAATCTTCTTTCAAACGTCTCCTTCAAACCCTCATCTTGCTATAAATTGTATTAGGGATCACCCAAGAACAATATGTTTGAAGGAGAAATGAAGGTAGTCATTAAGAAGTCAGGTTTTAACAACTTTGTATACTTAATGACTTCTCTGCTTCTACCCTCTTAAGCTACAAACTCTTGGAGGTGAGCAATGCTCCAGTGTGCTTGTTGTGTATGTACGACCAAGGCTTCTTGGCAGTCGTAGTGCTTATTAAGTAACTATATAAATATGCACCCCCACATTCTGATACAAGTTCTAGCTTCTTTGAAGTAAATCACCTTTAAGACATTGTTTTTAACAGGTTAGATGGCAGCAGTTTAGCAAGGAGAGAAGACAGTTAAAAAAGGAAAGATGACAGAACATAAGAGCTACATATTTAATAAACTTCTACTGTAATTAGGCAATTACATGTACCCTCCTATTTCCAGTGGGTTTTTACTATGATGCAGTCTTAACATCACTTAATTGGCCACCATTCCTTTTAACTAGTCTTGACCAAATCAAAGACCTCATCAGTAAAAAAAATGTAGACTAAAACCTACATGGATGACTTAAGAGAAGTCTTAACTTCAACAGAGCATCTGGTACTGCCTTTATACCAAAACAAACTACAATTTATTGCCCTCTAATGTATGTACATTAGGCCATTTCCTTTATGGCTCCACTTCAGACAGAAGCAGTAACTGAAGGAAATAATGGAGTGCCCAACAAGCAGGAAAGTAATTGCTCAACAAGCGTGGAACAAGAGTCAGTTGCACAGGGTGCAGATGTGGCAGCTCTTCACAGTGCTAACAGAGGGCTGGTGTTACAGAACCAGCTGTGGGAACTCTGCCAAGCGACAGCCAGGAGTGCTTGTCCATCTAAATCCTTGGGTCCTTAAGGATTAAGGGCCAGGAAACAATTCCTTCCAACACCACCACCTCCTGCCTGTACCTGCCAGTCATTAGCCATGCACAGATGGAAGACCCCAAGCTCTAGTCTTAAACTGCACCCAAAGAATTGCATTAAAAGAATGCTTAGGTGATATCACAAGGGACAGTTCAAATGTTCACTAAACACTAAAGAGCTAAAAAGTTATCAATCATCAAATTCAGGGTGAAACACAACCACAGTTCAGCCTTTTTTGCCTGTTCAGTCTTAGTTAAACAATCTCTGTTACAAGCTCCCTCTTCTCAGGAGTCCCAGTTTCATTTGGTAATCCATGTCAAAGGATCCAGTGACCAATTCCACAGGACCAATTATTCAGAGTGACTCCATCCACACCCAACTCTTCACACACTCTGCACAAATGTCCTGCACACAACAGAAAAGCCTTGGAAAAGGTTATGGTGCTTGTCTTGCTGCATCTTTAAGCTTCACAAAAGTTAACACTTTTTCTTCATCAAGCACATTCCTCCTTTTTATTCTTTTGTAGAGGAAATAAATAAAACCTTCAGTGAAATTATCATCATTTCGGTGTTAGTTTTGGGCTTGAGAAGGTCACTTTTCAGGTCTCCCAGTGCAACTACTATTCTTAGGACACATAAGCATTTTTCCTGGAATGACACTAAGGAAGTAAATTCAAAATTAGCAACCACTTGGGAAAACTGTTTTATTAATTCTACAGGAACAGCAAGAAAACCCATGCTGAAGATATCAATAGAAACCTATTATCCGGGGGAAATTCAAAGACCTCAGCCATAAGACAGTCATTTGATTCATTTGACACTACAATGAAATTAAAAAGAAGATAAATCTGCCTCAAAGAGAATATTTAGAACTACCTGCAGCTTCAAAGCAAAAACACTGCACTGGTTTGCATTCTCTGTGCACTTGGCAAGATGACTCCATTCACAAAGACTAGGAACATGCTTTTAAAATGACAACTTTTGTGGCATCCTTTGAACACAATTTGCAGAAATCAAGTCTGGATTCACCCTGCAAGCAAAGCATCAAATTAAAGCTGCCACCTGAATCTTCATATTTCTTATCATAAGAAGGTGACAGAAATTATTAAGATAAATTAATTACCCCTTCTGGACACTGTGTGTCATTTGATATAGACTAAAATGTATTGTCATCCACTATTTAGAGTGAGGCTGAGTTAAAATTATGGAAGAAACCTTCCTCTGTCAATTTCCTAACCTTTCTTACTTCTTAGTTTTATAGAGAATGCAACAAAAGCTAAATTCTAAGCTGAGTTTCTTGGTCTTCCAAAATACCAAGTTAACATGCATGGATGTTTACCTGTTATTTAAAAATTTAAAATAAATGAAGAAAGCAAGCAATAAGCAATTACAGAAACAGACAGAATCTAGGAGACAAGTGAGTCTTCTCAATATTTTATACAAAGCTGATATGCAACAGAAAAAAGCTTATTTTTTTCTTTCAATGTCTGCTCTAGATAACACTGTAAGCCTTCAATGCAAACAAAGGGAGAAGTATCACACCTTCAGAGTTTATCAGTATTTGTTACTGCTAATAACTCCAGGCACTTCCTGCAGAAACTCAAGATATAAATAATAAATAAAATAGAGCATTGCTCTTACCTCCAAAATAACCAGCATTGCAGCACTATACATACCACGCATCCTACACTTCTTAAAAAAAAACAAAACCAAAACAAACACAAAACAAACAAAACAACTTGTTCTTAACTTGAACACTTCATTATGGAGATCTCAGATTCTGTTCAGCAGCACTGCAGTAGCATTGAGAACAGGCCACACATTAATACTTACTGTCAATTTACCACTTCACTACCACTTTCAGGAAAAGTTCAGAAGTTAATCCCAAATCCTGATAAAACTCATGTATATATCTGGCATACAGGTATCAGATTTTCCCTAAAAACTGAGTTTCCAGAGCTTAGACATGAAAAGTGAGTGTGCATTCAAAGCTACATACCAGAAAACTGATGGCTATAGTAACAAGTATATTAAGTCAGTACACTGGGCAAAGGTTCTCTTACAGTTACAGTCATTTGACCTTTAGCCAGCTCTTAATGCCCCAGCCAACCCTCTAAAGATGGAGATTTGCAGCAGCTTCCTCTCTGAAATAAGCCAGGAAAAGATTCTTCTGCACCCACTGTACAAGCATTCATTTAAAATGTCATGAATGTGCATGAAATCAGAGTGCTTCTAACAGCTTACTTTGCAGCTTCTGTTTAAATGCACTAACTCTGAACCCCCCAGAGGATAAAAGGACTCAAACCATCCAGTCTGGCACTCATGGACCTAAAATATACACAAGCACCTCTTTCCAGGTGTGTTTACCTAGTTTAAACCTTATTTAAATAGACTCTCGATGCACACACTTTCCACAAACACCTGCTTCTCCCACTGCAGCGCTGACTTGCACAAGGCAGTTGTATTCACTCATTTTCTGTCCTAAAGCCATCCTACACACCAGTAAGCTGTGCTTCAGCACAAGAAGCTGGTTACTGGCTCATCCCCCAGACGGAGCAAAGCACAAATCCTGCATATGAGGACAACACCTACAGCAGTACCTGCTCTTACCTCTACATCATATTGGAATGGTCTGAAGACTTCCAACAGCCACAGCAAGATTTAAGGAAACTCAATCCTCACCAGACCATGGAAAAACAGGCTCATAATGAATTAATAGTTCCATGTATTTGTGTTCATAAACCCTCTCCTTTCTGTCAACCTAAATCTGTAACAAATCTGAACAAATATTCCAACATTCAGACACATTTTCTAGATACCTATCTTAATATAAAAAGCAGTGAAATGGAAGCTGTGGTGACAGTGACACTAGATCCAAACTTGTATCACTACTAAGGTTTCCATCACTTTCAATTTTGCAAGAGTGCAAAAGCTTGACAGCCACAGAGTCCTCATGGTCCTAACTGGGAGCCCCAGTCTCTCTTTTCCTAAGCACTGGAAGCACAGGACACGACACTGTGCTCAGGCTTATGGTGCTTATCTTAGTGCAACCAGCATTCAGCTATTCCATCTGCCTTGCAGTAACTTATTCATCACCCAGGATGACAGAACATCTATTTTTTTCTGATTTTCAGGCAACTACTATCAGAAATAAGTAAAATCTAAGAAGCCCATAGAAGTGTAAACATGGCATACAATAAGCCAAAGAAGAGTGGCTCAGAACAGATATGCTGTTCATTTTCAAATTACCAAACTGTTTTTACAAATCTACATAAAATTTCCATGAAAATTGTTTCTCTGACAATTTTTAAGAGCAACATGATTCCACATAATTCAGGTCTAAGGCCCTCAGCTAGGTGTGCTGAACTGTAGAGTTACTCTGCTATAGTCCTGGGATCTGCCCACAAGATGCTGTGCCCAGCAACAGCATCTTCTCTAGATGCTTCCTTCAAGAACCCATTTAGATGCTAGTGGGATGAGACACCACTGTCCAGGTATAGACAAGATTTTACTATTTTGATTGTCAAATAAAACACATTATGTAATTTAGTTACTCTTGAGGAGCAATACTTTGGAATGGGAATCTCTGGCTGCTGGAGGCACACGGTGCATCTTTATACCCTTGACCAGGGTATTTCAGCATCACAGTCATGACAGAGTTAATACCCACTAGCTCAGAGGAGAACAAAAGGTACTCCACTGCAACATGCCTAACATTTACATTGCCTCTCTTTGCTCATTAAACAGGTTTTGGTTAAATAATGAACAAACTGTATTACAGACTCCGATGAGAATTCCAAAATTATAAATCAACTGGTAAAGCCCAGAGGAGAATGAAGGGAGTGGGAGGGAAGGAAGGATAATATTGACTAATATAAAGGGCGCAGCTTGACAGTGGATATTCCTGCCACACCTGATCAAACATGCTCCATGGGGGAGGGGAAGGGAGGGCGAGAGCAAGAGGGGAGATGGGACAAGGCAGCATGAAATTTGCATCCGGAACAGATTAAAATGAGTTCTTGGGGGATTGAGAAAATACATAATATATATTACTATAAATGCAAAATTGTACTAAAAGCTAACTCAAATGTCAAAGATTACAGCTTGAATAAATTTAAATATAAAAGCAATGTGTTTCCATGAGCTAATGAAAGAGACATGAAAAGAAGGTCTAGGCCAAAAAAAAAAACCCAACAAACCAAAGCTTGGACTTTCATTGCCTCAAAGATAAGGCAGGAGGCTCTGTATCATTCAAAGTATTGTTTGGGAACCAGCCCATGTCTGAAACTGAAAAAAAAAATAATGGAGCATAGCAATGATGTCCTATCTCAAGACACTAGCTGGTAAACAGCAGTCACTGAAGCTGAAACTACCTGCTTAAAAGAACCCCATGTAGCCAAACACACTATCATCACCACATATAAGCAATTACTATCTAAGTACAAACCACACATACCCATTACTTACTCACAAGGAGTCTCTGAATCTCTCAGCACATTAAACTCTGCTTTCCCTAAAACAAGCAGGTAGAAGACTTCCATTTTTTTCTCAACAAGTCAACAGCACACTGTATCTGGCTACTCTAGATAAATGGCCAGTCCCTGACATTTACTCATAGTGCATTTATTTGGGCATCCTGATGTTCCCTGTTCTTGTTGATGAGAAGAGACATTTGTAATAATGGCAAAGAACTTCGGGAGTCTGAAGTCTGAAAAGAAAATTTTATCTCATAGAAGGGAGAGAAGGAAAATTTACCCCAAAAACACTTTTGAGGACTGTGTAAATGTCCTACAGAAGATCAGTGAGCTTACTACAAAAAAAAAAAACCAAACAAAACAAAACAAAAAACCAACAAAAACAAAACCAAACCCAGAGCCATCTAATCTGGGTACAAACATAACATCCAGAACAAAGACAGTATCCAGAAACTCAAGCTGTGCAGCAGTTCCCTGAGCTGTTATAACCTTACAGGAGAGTCCTGCTCACAATAAAGGGAAGCTGACCTGGCAAAGAAGAGTAAAGAATTACACTTACAAGCAGCCACAAAAGAGAAAGGAATGAGGACTCTAGCACATGTCCTCAGCACCTGGAAAAAGCACTCCTGTACTTCTGGGGAATATAAGCTTTACGGGATTGAGGCTCAGTGCTGACAGAAGAATGGGCACTCTTTGAAACCACAAATGCAAAAGGTCCACCTCAAACTCCAGTTGAGTGCAATTCTGAACACTCACTGTAACAAAGGGACCAGAAATCAAACTAACTGCCACATATAACAATCAGTAAGACAGATCCTAGGAAGAACCAGCAGAATGCTACGTGTAGCACAGCATTAGCTTCACTTCTAGATTCTCCATGTATACTCAGGTTACTATTAAACCATCACTCCCAAGACCAGAAAAATACAGAATGTGGGGGGAAAGGGCAGAAAGAGAGGTTGGGTAAAAAAAACAAACAAACCAACAAACAAAAACCCCACAAACAAAACCGAACAACAACAACAAAGTAAGCCTTTCACTACAAGAACCAAGAGACCTAAATGGAAAATGAAGTCTGTACTTCTCTTATCACGGATAACGGATGATGAAAATCAACAAACCAAAGAATGTGAGGTGAAAACAGATAATGGGAGGCCACCTTCTAAGCAGATTTCTTCCATCATTCACAGATCAGAAAGCATAAACAAAGCAGAGAAAGACTATGCATAACAATACAGCAGATTTCATACAGTACTACAAATGCCAGTGTATTGAAGAAACATGCATATTTATATATAATCATATGTGTGTATATACACACATATATACACCTTTCTCTAGACTGCAGCAGTGGTGGTATTTGTATACTAGTTTATATTGGTATTATTCCTCTAAAAGTATATACATATTTGTTCTTTCCTTGTCATTCAATATATGACCTCTGGTTAGCAAGACAGACAAATAAGTACAGCTGTAAATTTATTTGTCTATACCCTAGCAGGTACACATACCTGACAATTACTGCATAAGCTTACCTGTTATGTTATTCAGCACTTCTTTTAAGAGGCTAAAGCTATGCAGCAGGGGATCCCTTTCTTCATCCTATAGGTTATATGTAAGAAGTAATTAATAAAGCAAACATATTCCTAGGGATAAATTTTAATAATGGGTCTGTGAAGACCTCACCTTCATATTCACAGAAGTACTGTGGGTTGAGTTTAAAACTGTCAGTGCATTTACTCCATCAAAATCAAGAGAAGCATTTTTATTTTCTTGCTAGTGCTCCCCAATGTCATACAGCTCAAATGTCAAAGCACAGGTTCAAGACTGAGCATTCTGGTTTGGCTTTATTGTCCTTAGAAGTATCTCTGATTAGCCTTCCACTGTTCAATAAATTTCAGAGCAAATCTACCTCATACCATATTGAAATGGCTCATCTGGATTTGCTATAATGTTAATCTATGCAGATTGTAATGGGAACAGAAACACAATGACATTTGGTGCCATTAAAATAACTTGAAGGAAGAATCGCAGTGCAAAATTTATATGGCCAGCTGCATCCTTTAGCTTTAGTCTATCTTCACAATACTAAAATGAGGAGGACCAGCAGTTTCTCCAGGCTGGGCACACCCGCAGCCACACCTCCTACTGGGTGGCAGGGAGCTCTAATGAAGAAAGGCCTGTTAGAAAGAAGAAGGGCCCTGCCCTTTGACAAACTGAAACCACTTGTGCTGGGTGACAGCCATCTGCTCTCCCTGTGACAGTCTGAAGTGCAGCAGAAACAGCACAGCACACACACATTTGCACTGTGGGAGCCATGAACTCACCAGTGTGTCATTAGACATGGAAATACTGTATTAATGGCTTTGGACCAAACAGGTTTGAAACCGAGTTCCAGTCAGGAACATAGTTAGCAGACTCAAAACAGAGCTAACAAAAAAGATATTTTGCCATAGGAAAAACTTTTAAATACCCTATATATGACTTCCCCAATTTTTATTTCATGGCTTTCATCATGAAGACCATCTAAGAGGGCATAAAAGATTTATAGAAACATTATGCTAAATAAAATAACATCATATATTCAAAATTCCTGACACACCATGCAGCAGAAGTCTAAATGAGATTATTCCATGTGGAATATAATGTGGGGGGTTTTGTCTGTTTACAGGTATATAGGTAGGTTCCCAGCTTTGTACCTCTTACAGTCGCTGGCACACGAGAAGCCAAAACTGCATGAAACAATTTAGAAAGTTATTCCAACTTACAAAGATACTCTACACTAGTGCTAAAAAAAAAAAAGAAAAATGGAGCTACGTTTTCTAAAATCAGATGGTTTCTGCCATAGCATGAACAGGTAGGAACAATTGAAGGTAACTTACCAGATGTGTGTGTGTGCTCCATCGGGCATTACGCTTTATGGCTCCCACCACCGCGTTGATTTCACCTTGTACAATATAGATGTTCTTATCCACCATCCTGACAATCCTGAAAATAAAGGTAATTCAAATTAGCCTCCAGCCCCTCAGAATCGTTCTCTTCCTCAGATGAAACATCAAGTTGGCCCTAGTCAAGCAGGAAGCCTGCAAAGACCCAAGAACCTCTTCCACAACTTTGTTTTGTGCATGCAGACAAATGTAGCTACTTTGTCAAAAGGAAGATGCTTTTCCACAGAGTGTGTTTTCAAGACCATGAGAGCACACAGTTAGTTATAACAGGGCATCTGGGAAGCAAAAGACAACTCTGCCATGGCACATTCCTCATTTTTTTCCAGTCTACGTAAGTTCACAGAAAAATAAAGTGTTAGGGTACCAGGACAGACATCCGTGACAATGCAATAACACACGTATCTCCAGCACTTATGCAAAGTCCCACAGCTCTACCCAGAACACAAAGCCCATCTTGTACTCTGTTAAATAAGCATCAGTGGCTGGAATAAGCTGGCCAGAGCAAAACTCTTTCAGACTTTAAACTTTGACAAAATAAAGTAATTTATAACAGATGTTGATTTCACACTTGCTTCATGAAAAAAGCTTTCAAGAAAGCAGGCAAGCAAAAAGTCATGGGTAAGAACCCACAAAGAAATGAGCAGAAAGTAGGGACAGAACTGGATGGAGCATGATGAGAAAAAGTGAGAAAGTTAAAGGCAGACATTTATGTTCATGTAGCCTGAGGTCTAAAAGGGAAAAATAAAACCAACATATCCAGAAAGGGATACAGAAGAGGGGAAAAATTTTTACAAGCATGAAATATTTGTCTGAAATGGTCTGAGAAAAAGAAATGGTGAGTGGATTACTACAGGACTGTTCTCTCTATACTAGCTGTAGCCAAGACATTCAAGCAAAAAGAAACCAGAAGAAAATTAAAAGAAGCAACTCTTTATAAAGGATAAACAGGACTTAAAAAGAAGCCAGAGAATCAGATGGTACCATGTCTGCAAATGAGGATTTAGTAAAATGGTAGCCAAATAATGAGACTTTTTTAGAAGACATGAAAGGAAAATGAGGAATCCAGCTTGAATCACAACAGGCCATCTACAGGGAAGCAGAAGACTGAAAATAGATGAAACATCGGTCATAGCACTTCAAATCATACAGGCTCATTTAAAGGACTCAATTGGAAAGGGGAGTTAATAAAATACAGAAAACATGACAAGAATTTTTGTCCATGTAGTAAAAGCAAATTTGGAAGAAAATGTTTTTGCTACTCCAGACCTCAGACACAGCACCACAGAAATTTCAGAGTTAATTAACATGTTTGAATTATCCACAACACTTCAAATATACAAATATCCTCTTGAGTGAAAGAGACTAATTTGCTTCAAGACTCTGTAAATAATGAAGAGAAAGCAAAATAGTATAATAAGATACCTTATCAAGGGAAAGCTTCAGATTTTTTTGTTTCTGTTTCTTATACATTTGCAATAGGATGCATAATCTTATGGCACAACTGTTTCTTACTTCATTAGGTTTCCTAGGTGTTACACAATAAATTAAGGGCAAAGGCAAAAGTATTTTATAATACAGGAACTGCCAGGAAATCAGATCAATAGTTTATCTCATTCAGTATTAGATGTTTCAGAAAAATAAATAAACAATTCTGACCTGCCAGGTAGTTTGTCCTGAAGAAGGAAGGTTTGTATCCTCCCTCCACAGCTGTATATACCAAAACCACACACATTTCTTCCTACTCATGTGTCTAATGCTTGAAAGATGTTTCTGTCCTCAATAGTAACTTACTCCATATATTTATATGACTGCATTAGAATACCCTTTATCACATTTTTTTCCTACTTCAGTATGCTGTCTTTGCTTTAATACAAGGCATTAATGGGAGACTTTCTCTTCCATGTAAAATTCCTCAGTTATTTATTTCTTCTTTCAGCAATTCCAGTATTTTTCCATATTTTTACCTAGCAAATTTCAGGGATCAAAACTCTAGTCCACAGAAATACTTCTGGAGAAATACTTTATAAATTCAACTTTGGCAATACTTAAGTTTTTCCTGTCATCACTGTTACAAAACTATACAGAGCATGTAAACTGTGTAGTGCCATTTAAAGTGATGCCAAAGCTTAAATACTACTCTGCACACTACTGAATCTGCCTGCAGGACTCCTATTTAATCTCCTCTAATTTTAACCTAAAAGAATCAAGACCAAAAAGTATGGTAAACACAGTCTTTCCTGGAATGTAGACTTCCAATGCTTGGCTGTTCACAAACCTGGTGCAATCTCCAAGCAACAAAACAGGAGTAGGACAGGCACAAACCTCCAGCACACACCTATTCATTTTAACCTGCTGGAAAACTGCATGTGCTGAGCATTTCAAGCAAGGGTGGAAAAAAAAAATAATGTTTCTTAGCAGGTCTCTCGACCTACTAAAAATCCTCCAAAATTTAAGTTGGTTTTTCCTTTCATTGCCACCTATTTGAGCAGACTTGGTGAGAATGCACTTCTTTCTTCATTGCAGATTCCATTAAATGCAACTTCATTCAAAAGTAAAAAGATTTACTTTATGCTTACCAAACCCTTACTGGTCCAGTGCAGTTGGAATAAACTGTCATGCTGGAGACAAGGATTCACTCTCAGATCTCTGAACATCACACATACAGCCCACTTCACCATAAACACCAGGTAAAGATGGGTGAAAATCCTGATTGCAGTTAATCAAGCAACAGCACATGCACATTTCAAAGTAAACCATTGCCAACTATCTTCATTCTTGGAAAGAACCTCTGTGAATGTGTCTTGGAGAAGGAAGATATAAAAATAATTGCCCAGGGGGGTGGATGGGAAGCCAGACAACTATTTTCAGAGATGCAAAGCTAAACCCACTAAAAGCACCATCCTTCCCTGTAAAAGTTTAAAAGTTTATTTCAAGCAATGGGAATCACTTCTCTAAACTCCAAAAACTAAACTTCTCTAAACTTCCCAAAGCCTGCCCCTTTTAAACTGATCATTTCAACTATATTCCTTCAACTACATGTTCACCACAAACAACTGCTCACACTTCAGAGCTCAGTATAGATGTACTACATTCAAAGAGTCTCAAGATTGAAATTAATACTCTGAAACTGCAGAGAGAAAATCACAAGATTTAGCAGACTAGCACTGAATGATCAGATGGATTTATGAGCTCATGGTGGTAGTGAAGCAAAACCACTGATCATTTGTTCAGCATATAGAAAAGCTGCTAATGTGAATTTGGACTTATTGTCTGAAGAGTGGGATATTGTACCACTGCTGGTTGGAGAGATTAACAGAACTACTAATGCTGGAGATCATCAAAAACGTTGAAACAACCTTTGTAGGAAATCCAAGGTTCTGACACCTCATGCTGTCTTCACATGAAGACTGGATGCCTTTCCTGAAAGAAATCTTTATTGAAACACAATATAGTGCATTCAGGACAGAAACAAATGGATTAAGTTCTATGGTCTTGAATTATGAAAAAAAAAAAAAACAAACAATCAACCCACAAACAAAAACACAACATGAAAGGTACATATTAAGTTTCAAATGCCTTTTATGTAGAACTGAAGACATAAGGAGCTAAATTCCTGTTTCACAATAGGTTCAAATGTCTGCTTAAATCTGCACACCAGCCCTCAGATTTTGCTCCCCTGCAGAACTTTGACCGGCAGTCCAGTGACAATGAGAGCTCCAAACCAAGGCAAGGCAGCTGCCCAGCGCACCCTGAGAAATGGGAGTTGCTGGCACCCAGAGCCTCACTGCTAACACAGTCAGGAACACTACAAGTGGAAAATGGTAGATGACTGAGCATGTCATAAGATAATAAAATCTAACACTCATATGGTTCTCAAAAGCCTTCAGCAACATTCTATGGACAGCAATTATCACTATTCTGAAGCTCCTGAAACAGTATCAGATGTGAAAACTTCGTGTTCATAAAAACACTGCCAAGATTTACATCTGCATTAGCTCGTGTACACCGAACACTCCACTGCTCAAGCTTGGGACACAACACCCCAAAACATCCCAGTGTATAAGAACCCCTATTTTTCCCAGGTATTACCATAAGAAGGCACAGGTACGCTTTTAGGACACACTCCTTCCCCTACAGGGAAATGTCTGCAACTCTTCCAGAAACAAGAAAGAGTTAGCACCAGGAGGGACAAAGTCTGGCAGACTTCCATCAAGTCACTTCTTTCTATCATTAACTTTAGCCTTTAGCTATGGTAACTAACTCAAACCTGGTGAAACTAATTCAGTAAAAAGCCATAATAAAGACCAACATAATCACTAAGTAGGCAAGAAAGGCAGTGTTTCAAAGTTGACCTGAATTTGCACTGTTTATGATAATGCATTAATAATCTATACAGCCTCTGACCTAGATTTGGCCACTCAAGTCCTCATACAATGCACAGCTACCAAAACAGAAAACACAACACCCTTTAGTCCACATATCACACAACAGCTCCTACCTAACTCAGAACTAGCTGGGTTACCCAGAAGCCCAGCTGATAATAAAGAAGCTCCGTTCCTTCCTTCCAAACCACATACAAGAGGTAAAAGAACCTCTACGAGGAAATTTAACTCGCTAGGGTTTTTCATGTAGTAAGTATTCAGAGATCACAAGATGTTTCTTCAAGGGTCTGGAGTGAAACAACAGGAAAATACTGATTTGTAAGTATGGCAAGGAACTTTGCAGTCTGGTGACTGGGCAATCAAGAACGCCCTTTAAAAGATAAGCAGCAGTAACATGACAGCGGCAGCACACCAGGAAGGGAAGTGTGACAGGCTTCTCTGCAAGTCTCTGCATGAGGTGCAACAGTGAGATATGTCTGGGAGAAGGCAACTCACATTGTAAACTGCAGAGTGCAAGCTGAGGTAAATACGGGGGGGGGGGAGTGTCTACCCACTCACAGTTTAAAGCAAGAGACACGGTACCAGCCGAACTCATACACCGTATCTCCTCAAAAGCTAAGAATATGACTGTTTGCTGGGGAAAACCTCAGTTCCCACCGATTTTGAGGCAAGTCCGCCCCGCGCACGGTAAGCGGGTGCCCGTGCGGCCGCAGAGCACACCTGGCACCGCCCCCCGCGCTGCGGCCGCCAGCCCCGCTCCGAGCGCTCACCGCGCTCCTCCCTCACGCCTCCGGCCCGCGGCCTGTCCTGGCCCAGAGCCGGGCAGCGGCCCCGACGCGGCCGCCTCCCGCCGCATGGGG
Source organism: Corythornis vintsioides (assembly GCA_025447755.1). Classification (NCBI taxonomy): domain Eukaryota; kingdom Metazoa; phylum Chordata; class Aves; order Coraciiformes; family Alcedinidae; genus Corythornis; species Corythornis vintsioides. The sequence goes on from JAOEGS010017644.1 coordinate 106,422, forward strand.
CACCCCGGGCGGGACGTCACGCGTGACACGTCACCGTCCGCCGGGGGACACCGCCAAACCCCGCCGCGGCACCCCCCTCCCGCGGGCTACTGCACAGCCCCTGCACCCAAGCCGCGGCCTGACCCCCGGACCCTGCCCGCCCCCGAGGCCGCCTCGGGCTCCGTCCACGCCCCCCCGCCGGCACGGCACGGTTCCCCCGCCGCGAACTCCCTCCAGCCCGCCCCCGCGTCGCGACAGTATCGCGACAGGTACTCGTCGCCCGGCACTGACCCCCGCATCCAAAATGGCGGCGCCTGCTGCCCACGACGGCGGCCGCTTCACATATCGGTCAGGCGGGCGGCGCCGCAGGCGGGAGGGCTCGGCCCTCCCTCTGTCCGCTCCACCCTCCCTCCCTTCCGCTGGCGGCGGGAGACGGCGGCAAGTCCCGGCGAGGCCGCCGAGCGCGGGTTCCTCGCGGCCACGGGCAAGCAAAACCGGCTCTGCGCCGCTCTCACTGACGTGGAGACAGGCGCACCGCAAGCCGCTGCCTGGTTACTGTGCCGACGGACAGCCCAGAGAGCCAACCCGCGCACGGTGCGGCGGACGGCTTCTTAAAGCGCCCAATGGGAAGACGGACTGCAACCGGAGGAGGCGGAGCCTCCAGTGACAAGTGCGAGAGAGCCAATGAGAGGCGAAAGGGTAGAACTAGCAGGAGCGCTGGCCAATCGCGAAGGAGGCGCCGTGCAGCCGCGGGGCGCAGTCTCGCCTGAGCGGGCGCAGCAAGGGTCGTGGCGCGGGAGGCGGAGGAAGGGCGGCACTCGCAAGGCATTGTGGGCCGGGCGGCTGCCCGGGCCGCGCCCCGAGGCGTGTGGGGCTAACGCGGCCTCCGGGTTGGGCTGGGCCCGCTGGCCCCGGCCTGCCCCTGGGATGGGCCGCACGGCGTGACCGTAGGCCAGCCCGCCTGGACAGCTGGGCGGGGTGGATGTCCGCGGGTCTTCCTGCAGAAGAAACTCAGTGAGCAAAGGGTTGCGAGGGCCGTGGGGCCTGCAAAGTGATGCTCGGACCGACCGCCTCCTGGGGCGAGGCGGAGCAGCGGCTGTGACGGGGGCGAAGCAGTGTGGCTGCAGCCGTGTCTCGCTGCCGTGCTTTACAAGCGTTTATTAACTTTCTCCTGCAGCCTCGCCCAGCTTCTCTGGAGCCAACAGGGAGGTGTTGCCCAGTAAGCACCTTGTTGTCTCCTGGACGCCTCCGTGGGTGTTTTATTGCCCGTGTGACTGGAATAGCGTCCCCAGACCAGGCCCGAGTGGGCAGGGGGAAATTCAAATGGATGGAACACGGTTGGCAGCTGTAGTGAGAGTGTGCATAACAGCACCCCGAGGGGCAAGCACAGCCCACCCTCTGCATCCTGCTTGCCTGGTACCTCCTCAAACCTGCCCTCTGTGGCCTCAGTTCTGGCCTGGATATCCTGGCAGCCAAGGACTACAACTAAGTTTAACCGCTCTTTGAAGCCAGTTTATTGGCCAACTCTTTGCAGCAAGAGCAATTGCAGCTTTACAACTGTATAGTGACAGCCACAGTGAATTCTTTGTGCTGATCCAACCTTCTCAGTCACTTTCCGTCTCTATGTCCCAGCATCAGTGTAGTGTACTTTAATGGCAGTAATTTGTAGGGGTTGCTGATCTGTGTGTTTAAACCCATTTGAACCTGTTTAAGTCCATTGAACTTGCAGCAGAGGACAGAAGCAGTTACCTACAGTTTTGGAGCACTAGCTTCTGCAGCCAGGTCAGCCGGGGGATCTGTTCTGGCAGGTGTTGGAACGGTCAAAGCAGCAACTACCCCAAAATCTTACACCCTGTCTTTAGGTAAAACACAAATCAAATTAATGATGAAGGAAAGGTGAAAGGGTTAAAAAGTGTTCATTCACCGTCCTAATCACAACTTCATCTGCTGCTTTGTAGCTGAAGGAGAGAAGATTTCAGGCAAAGGCCCAAGGGAACATGCAACAAGACTCCTCGCTGGCCAGTTAAACCCAAATCTGAGGCTAACTCCACTGTGGCCAGCTATAATCATGTCCCTCTCTTGAGGGCAAAATCTCCAGAGAGGATGTTGTGAGCTGGCACACTCTGGAATTGGTGGTCACCATAACCTTCCATGAATAGCTGCCTGAATATTGCCTGATCAAGAATCAATGTATCTTAGACTGAAACTGTTACCACCCAGGTGTGGCTACTGGAGGCCAGGGGGTCTGCTTCAGCTGCCCTTTGCCTGGTAATACAGAGGAAGATTAAACCACAATTGCATTAAGCAGCCACAGTCATTCCCCTAAAGAGGAAAGAGAGACACTATGTTCCAGCGGCCTAACAGGGACTCAGAAGCTGACATCTATCAGCCCAGCCTCTGCAGCAGCCATGATGCATGTGCTTTTGTTTGATCATCTACATCTCTATGTAGTTTTGTTTCATCTCATCTATAAAACAGGAGTTCAGATACTCATCCAGTACAGCAAGACTGCAAAGTCCACCCAACCTATGAGTGAAGGTTTGCAAAACAAATTGATTTGTTGCTAGTGCTTTCTCCTTCCCTTCTGCCCTGCCCCAGCAGCCACTAAAGTCCCTGTGGTATATGCCAGCCTTTGGAAATTCACAGGAGTTTTTCACTGCCACTCTGTCCATTCCCTCCCTGCTCAGGGAAGGGAGGTTTGAGTGCTGGCTCCACCATTGCACAGCTCAGTCCAGGTCAGCCAAGCTCACCTGCCCTCTCAGGGTAGTTGGTGGAGCCCTCTCTGTGCTTTCTTGCCCAGTGCCAGCTGCACAGCTCAGGCTCTCACCCAGTCTGATCTGGTGAATCAGACCCTGCTGAGGTGTTATTTATGGAAGCCTGTCACGGAGCTTGAAACCAAGCCAGCCAGGAGCCTTCTGCTTCACCCGAAGGCATGTTAGGGCATTAAAAAGAGCAAACATTGAAATGGGTTTTGCATTTTTTCTTAAAATCCACCACTGCATTGTCTGGAGAAAAAAAAAAAAAAAAAAAAAAAAAAAAGTAGAGAGAGCCCCGCACTGCCTGGGGAGGAGAGTTTGCTGGCATCACACTACGGCACTGTGTTAGTCAGCCCCCGGGCAGCCCAGCTCCGCCCTGGCCGCACGAAAATCCTGCTGATGCGACAGTGCCGCACCAACGCCCCCAGCTCAGCAGCAGCAAGGAAACCTGGGCTTCCTGGGCTGCCTGATCCAGCAGCAGCACTTTGCTGGAGCAGGGCACGGCTGTATGTCCCCTTATCCCCAAGGCAGTTCTTACAGTGTAGTGCAATGAAACCGAAAATCAGATGGGCACGATCTGTGCAAATCCCCCGGGTTCTTGCTGTCTGGTCAGGAAAGCTGAGCTTTATCCTCACTGCAAAGATGCAGCTTTTCAGCAGAGTTTCTGCCTTGAGTATTCCCCTCATCCCACAAGGAGCTTATGGAGAGGCTGCAAACTGATTGCAATCATCCCCTCATACCTTGCCCAAGCTACCTGGTCAGCTCACTTACTTTCATCTGAGACACCTGAGCAGCCATTTTCTTTCAAAGAGCAACATTGCCATGGCACACACCAACTGCCTTCATTTGGGTCCAGACTGCTAGTGTAACAGGCTGCCCCCCATAAGCCTTTGATGAGACTCACAAATCCATGTTGCTAACCACCTCTGCCTCTGCAACCTGCACCGATGGACAGGAACAACTTTGCACACAGTCCATTACTCCTGCTCAGCCCCTGACACTCCACAGTCATCCACAGAGCTCAGATAGCAGCCCCATGTGCATATGAAACACAGAATTTTTCTGAGGGGTTAAATATTCTGACTGAGGTTGAACTTCCATCCCCTTCTGATGGAGACTTTTCCTATTTCTCAGAGACTTAGTATGGCCTTCAGAAAAAGGGCAGAAAGAGCAGTTGTTACACCTAGAAACTGTTTGCAGCAACTCCCCCCAGAGCTAAGCATCCCCAGACCTCTGCTGAATGCTGAATGCAGTGGTTCTAAGCATCTGTTCCTTCCCAGAGCAAGCTCAGGTAGATGCTAACTCAAAGCTAGCTGAAGGTTCTCCAAAGAGAAACTGATGTACTACCTCTGGTGCAACCTGTACTTGGGCCAGGACCTTCCCTTCTCAGGAGACAGTACAAAGTACCATATTGAAGCTACAGAGCAACCTCCTTAGGCTAAAATACCCTGCCAGTGTTCTGCTTAACCTACTTCTCAGGAGCACTCCAGCACTTCACGGCGACATCAAACTCTCCTGATGAACATCCCACTGTAATGTTTCCATTGTCTCTTCTTGGCCGAGGCAAGCCATGCCTTTTTGGCAGGAGCAAGCCAGGCTCAGTTAGTCATATCTTCATCACTTCTTGGCTGGACTACAGCTATGTGATACACCTGGGCATGAAGCCCACAGCACTTGGCAAGTATCAACCAGAAGAGCATGCTGCAGTGGGAGTCCTGGCTACCACAAATGCATCAAACCTACCCTCTGCTCCCTAGGCCACCTTTTGACTTGGAAGTCAAGCTGAATTCAAGCCTGAGTCCTGATCTACAAACCATTTAATGTCATGGACCCAGCATAGCTAAAAGATCACTTAAGAAAAGCACAAAGACATAAACCATCAACAACTCCACCACTCTGCAAGAGCAGTGGACCCATCCAGCATGACCACCAAGCTTGCCTGTGACAGAGGCAGGGTTTTCTCCGAGAACAAACTCTTTACAGCTGATGAAAAATGAAGTATGTGTAAGATGCTGAGTAATTTCCTTCTTTTGTAGATCCCATCTCTCTACCAAGATGAGTCAGGTTCACCCTCAGTTTAGCTTTTTTTTTTCTTCCTTTTATATGAAATAGAAACATCTGTCTCCTAAACTCAGGTGATGTTCTTGATCTCTTCCCCAGCAATGAATTCTCCAGCTGGCACAAGATGAACTGCTGCCAAGAGGTCTTAGCACTAACCAGCAAGATCTGCTACTACATTGTGACAACAAACTCCAGAGTGCTCCTTCCCAAAGAAACCCTTCACAGGTCAGTCCATCAGATACACTCAGATTGCCTTAATAGATGACTGCTAGTGCAGGTCCCTGGATGGTCTGATCCAGCAGTCTGCACACTGCACACACACAGGGAACAAGCTTGTGACACAGTCTCAGTTCATATTCCCAGTTGCCCAAGGGAAATAGCTAAAATTACCTTTGTTTCATTATTACTTGAAAGTTTAACTGTATTTGCTGTGGGCTACCGATGGAGAAAGGTTTGGAGGGAGAGGGAGGCAATTCAAAATAAAGTCCCTTCACCACTGCAGACCCTGCCCAGGGTTTGCAGCTTCCCTGGGGCATGCGGTGATAGAGGCAGACTGCCCCATGGAAGTGCTAGTGCTGCTACACTGTGCCTGCTTCTCTTGATGGTGCCAAACCTATGTTGGCTTGGATTAAAATCTGATCTGGAAAAAGATGTGATCCATTTTGCTGTCATTTTTGGCAGACAACAAACAAACAAACAAACAAACAAACAAACAAACAAACAAACCCAAAATCAAAACAGTAAGGCAAAACCAAACCCCAGATTACTACTGTTAAAAAAAAAAATACAGTCATTTCTCATGAGTGTCAACACTGCGACTCCTTTTAAACTCTCTGCATTTCTAGTGAATTAACGTGTTTGTGCATGTTTTTGAACTGTAATCTGTAATGCCTGGGTCTACTTGACCTCTCTTTACATCCTGTGTTTCTTCGAGTGCATTTGTCTTCCCATACACATCTATATGCCACGTTATGCATTTAGCAGGCTTCCTAAATATGTCTCGTAAATCACCCAGGGTTCAAATTCACTCCTACTCTCACAACATTATTTCCTAATCTCTAAAACATGTCAGTGGAAGAGCTTGAGTGTGACCTTTAGTATCATAAATCGGAGAGCAGGTTGACATGGAAATGACCTCAAGAAAATCAGACCACAGAATCGAGCATCCATCTCTGCGAGAGCCAAGCAGGGGTAAACCTCTCCCCTGGGCTCAGGCAGCCCAGGGCAGGGCGGAGAGGCTAAACCCGACTGCTGCAAACCTCACCCTGCAAGCACCGGGAGGCAGGGGACGTGAGTGAAATGTGTGTGCAAACACGTCCAAGGCTTGCTGTGACGGGAACCGGCATCTGGGGACATTTCAGGGAGGGATCGCACCCGCACCACTGCGCCGGGATTTTGCTACGAACTTCGGCAGGAGCCAGGCTGGAGCCCGAGCTACAAGTAGCATGTGGGACCCCAGAGAGCCATCAGCGGGAGGGAGCGCCGTGTTTCCCGCGAAGCCGGCAGCCCCCGTGCCCCGGGAAAAGCGGCACGGTATTGTCAGAGAAGCGCTTCCCAGGGCTGCCGAGAGCCGGACCAGTGAGTGCGATAATTAGCCGGTAACTAGTATCCCCTGTAACTGCTGCCCGTCGTGCAGGGGGAAAGCTTCCAGCGCCCGACTACGGACTTGGCTCCCCCCAGAAAACTCTTGCCTGGCTGGTGGCTCCAACAGTAAAGGCCGAACAGGCTCGCCGCGCCGGTACCGAGCGGAGGGGATGGCCAGCACGGGCTCCGGGACACCGAATGGCCAAGCAGCGAACAACGCACTCAGGCAACAGTACCGGCAGCGATAACGGCAACGTGTAAGTGTAGATATATGTGTGTATACATACATACACGTACAGACCCCCCCCCGACTGTGCCCCCAGAGCTGGCAGAGCAGGGAGCCCAGCGCCCGAGGTGCTCCCGCCCGCCGCCCACCCTACCCGGCGCGGCCGAGACGGCGGCCCCGCTGTTGCGGGGACGGGACGGGGGCGGGGCCAGCGAGGCGGAGGCGGGGCCTTCCGCCCTCTCGGCGAGTCCGCGGGCCGGTGTGCGGCGGGATCCAAATGAGGCTCGGGGCGATTGGGCGGTGGGGACGCGAGGCGGGGCCGGGGCGGGCAGCGCTGGACGGGGCGGGCGGCGGCGTGCGCGCAGCTGGAATGGGGCGGGCGGGAGCGGGGCGCCCGGTGCAGCTGGCGGGGGGCGCCGGCCGCCCGCCATAAAGTGAATGGCCAGGGTGAATGGGAGGCAGTCGGCCGGCGCCCTCCGCCTCCACCCTCCCCGTGAGCCTCGGGCTGGCAGCGAGGTGTAGAGTGCCCCGGGAACCGGGGGGATTTACTTTCTGACAGTGGCAGCGCAGCCCGGGCCGCGGGGCGGGGGCCAGCTTCGTCCTTCTCGCAGGATTAAGGCCGCCCAGCCAAGCCCGCATCTGGAGCCGCTGTAAGTGCCCCTCCGTCCCCGGCCTCCCGGGAAGGGTTTTCCCCTCTTTCTCCATGAGCCCCTCGGCACCAGCCCGGGCGTGCGGCGCGGACGCTGTCGCAGGGTAAGAGCATCCCTGGCGAGGCGGTTGGGCGCGGAAGCAGCCCCGCTTCTGCCCGGGGCCCCTTTTCCAGCCTCCCGAGGAGCAAGGGGCGGCAGCAGGCAGGGGCAGGGGAGAACGGGCGGATCGAGTTCTGCCCCGCCATCCAGAAGGAGTCCCGGGGCTGCGTGCGGCGGAGCCGCCCCCAGCGCTGCTGAGAGCGCTGCCGAGAGCGCTGCCCGCCCGGCGACGGGGCGCGGCGCTTCCTTTGCTCTGCCCCTGCG
>JAOEGS010017645.1:4089-26802 GCA_025447755.1 Corythornis vintsioides
GATCATCTAGTCCAACCCCCTGCCAGAGCAGGATCACCTAGACCAAGTCACCCAGGAACAGATCCAGGTGGGTCTTAAGTATCCAATGAGGATTACTGAAGAAGTTTAGTAAACAGGCACCTACCCACAGTAAACTTACCCTCATGTCAACATCATCCTGTGGATGAGTTAAGGAGTGACTGTTTTTCTTTGGTTGATTGATCAATTGCTCAAATGTAAAATGACTTAGCAGTAATTTAGTACAATGTCTCCTAGAGACCAAATCATACCTAACTCCTTGAACTGAATGTATAAAGTGAAATGTGATTGTATTCTGCCTGGCCAGTTTTTCTGTGCCTCTGTAAACCCAGCTAGAGGGCATTCACACACAGGGAACGTGAATAATGAGAAAACAGGGGACATGAATGTTGAGAAAAGTGTCCCTTGTGAACAATCAGCAGCATAGCTGGTAGTGAGTAGCCCACCACCACTGTCTCCAGTGTGTGGCTGTCCTCAGTGGTGTAGCAGTTAACTTTGAATGCCTGTGGTACCTAATTATCTAGGCACAAAGAAACCTTAATGCAGTTGGAAACTAATGGTATAAATTTAATCTGGATTTGTGTGTATCTTCATGGGAAGGAGCAAAGAATAAGCATCCAGGAAAGCAAACTGGGCAATGGTACAGAGCAGTGAGATTCTGACATACCTTGGCAAGACACCAACTCTGAAGTTAAGTGCTGAGGCAGCAGCAGATGGCGGTCAGGATTGTTGGAAATTTTGTAAGGGAGTAGAGTATAAAGAGATTTGTGTTCCATGGTGAGTGACTCAACATGTGAAAAAGACATTAGCTTTAAAGATGGAGAGTTGAAAGAGGAGGACTTCTCTGTGACTCAGAGCAAGTAGTTAGAGATGTATGTGGCAGAATAGAAGGAACAAATCCATAGATGATACTGTAGTCAGTGACAGTTGTTGAACACCTTTCCCAGTGCTTTTTGAGTGACCTGATTCTCTTCTATCTACCCAGGATGATGCTTTTCCTGCTTCTCAAAAATGAACAAAGCTTTCTGATTCTCCTCCATGTTCTCTTTACTGCCTCTTTTCAGTGGGATAATTAGGATAAGAAAGCAATATAAGAACAGTTTAATTTTTCTTTGCAACTATGCCCATGGATCAGAGTAGGAAACCACTGTGAATATTGCTTTTGTAATTTTGTAATTGTAATTGCTGTGACCCATGTTAAACAGTTAATGCAATCACTGGTGAGGGGATGAATGTGAATGCTGGTTAGGCTTCCTTATCTGAAGTTGCAGGTACAGTCTCATATTTTTGGACAATAACATTTGCTTTTATAGATGTCTTACTACATTTGTGGGCCTCCAGGCTGCCAAAACACTTCTCTTACTAGAATGCAGGTGCCATGTTCCTATAACCTTATTGATCAGCTGAGAGCTGAAAGGAGGCCTGGAGTTGATGAACCATGAAATCTTTAGAGGCCAGATTGTAGTGGATCATTGTGGCTAATGAATGTATGAAGCTAAGAAGGCACTGATGCCTTTGTGATTCAGTGTATTTGCTCACTCTGCAGCCTGGGATTCAATATTGTGCTCTATGGACTCGGCTCAAAGCGGGACTTGTTGGAGAAGTTTCGTACCTCCCTGCTCCAGGAGTCTGTCCACCTCGTGGTTAATGGGTACTTCCCCAGCATCACTGTGAGATCTGTGAGTGGCAGAAAAATCTATGGGTTTATCTAACCTTCCTGTGTTACAGGTACCTCTAAAGTCCTTCAGTGCAAAATGTCAAGGAAACCTGCATCCTATAGCAACAGGCTCTTGAATGAAGAGCAGTTCCTAGCTCTCTTTTAAGAGTTTAAAGAACTTAGTCTGCTTTTTTGAAGGAATTACAGTAATTGCCGTCATTCATAGATACTCATCAGTCTGAAGCCTCATGTCACTGTTTTGAAAGGGGGTGGAAATGTTTATGTTGACTCTTAGGGGATTGATGGTAAAAATCTTCCCTTAGCAGGGACTGCTGTTTAATTTTTCAGATTCTCAATTCCATCACAGAGGAGATACTGGAACATACTGGGACCTTTCGCAGCCCACTTGACCAACTTGAATTCATCATTAGAAGTTTTAAAGCAGGTAACATGACTAACTTTATACATAAAAACATTAGTGACCACTTACTGTTAGGAGAGCCTGGACATTTTCTTTTCTCACAGTTTTCATGTGTACACATACAGCTCCTTAGTTTATTGTAGGTAGTACACTTTCTTGCTTGTAATTTGTGTCATGTCTATGAAAACATATATGCACCAGGAATATAAGTGTACATGATCTCAAGCCATTACTTCAGTCAGTGTTTCACCCACTTGAGTTCTCTGGAAGGGGAAGGAGGAAGGCACAAGTGTTCTAACAAGACAGACTCCTTAACCCTTTGGCAAACTGAAATGCTCATTTATTACCTGCATATAGCACAGTGCCTTTATGTTTTATTTACAGTGTTTCTGTTAGCAGGTTAGAACTGGGTTCAAAAACAAAAATAAACACTGTCACACAGAATTATTGCTGGATTATTTTTAAATGTCCATTTTACTTCCTGTGTGTACATACAAAAATTGCCAAGGAATCTTAATTATGTATGACACTGGTGTTTCAGTGTTTACACTCTGTTATCCTCATTACCTTAGGAGTATTTCTGGTGGGACTAAGTGAAAAAGAAAGATTAACAGTGGTACCCACCTTGATGTACATATATCAGTCTTATGTAGTACACTATCATTGATCTGCCTGGGAGCCTGAGGAACCTTTGGTTTCCACTGGCAGCCAGCTATCTATTCATTTGAACAAAAACTGGCTACTCTTCCAGAATTGTTTCTGGGCTCAGAAAATAGCTGTTCCCATGGATAGCTACAGCTGCAACAAGCTAGCTGGAAACTTTTACATCTACCATTTGCACTATCCAAGCTAAGTCTTTGTAACTTCCTTTGAGGACTTCTCAGGCAAGATTTCCAATTTAGTTAGTATGCTTTGTGTCCAGCCCTGAATAGAAAATGCATTTTCACTGTGTCAGGAGGAGCTTAAGAATCCTAGTCAAGTAACTAAAAAGCAACAAAACAAATGGTGTTTAGACTTCCCTCCCAACATACATTTGAATGACAGGCCCTAAAGTCATAACAAAAAGAGTGATTGCTGGGTAGAGCCATAAGCAAGCGGAAAGGAGATTTTGAGATAAAAGCTTAAACTGCAAAAAGAACTGTAGTTGTGGTGAGAACTGTGGTAGAGTGGATTGAGGAAAAAAACTGTTTGGTGCTCAGAAACATCAAGTGTTTGGGATAGAGAGCAAAGTAAGATGTACAAGGAAGTGATCTGATATTGGAGTGATGAATATGGAGCCTGATGGAATAGACTTGTGTGCAGTTACTTGATTGTTTCTTTGCTGCTTTTTCTGACCTTGCAGATTCATCTTTAGAGCTCTATGTCCTCATTCATAACCTGGACAGCCAGATGTTGAGAGGAGAAAGATGTCAGCAGATCCTTGCACAGTTATTCTCTCAGCCAAGCATTTACCTTATTGCTTCGGTCGATCACATCAATGCTCCTCTCAGTGAGTCCCCTTGGGCCTGATGTAGAAGGGAGAAGAATCTGCATTCTACTTTGAGGCTGCTGAACATGTTCCATAAACTTGTGTATTACTGTTGATGTGCAAAATCCATCTGTGTGGTGGTAGCATCTAGAAGCCCCCACTGGGACTGTGGCTGTGTTGAACCAAAAACTATAAATATATTGAGAACTACTAGTGAATGATCATAATATACAATTAGACTCCAAGCTTCTGGCACCCTTTGATTTGAGGATGTGCTGAAATGGAGATTGAATGTTATGTCATTGCATCCAAACAATTTTGTTGGCCAGACAGAAATTCTTTGCACACTGCTGGCTCTGGAAGGATGTACAGTGTAACTGTGAAGCTGGTAAGAAAAAAATGGTGTGCAAATGTTTTTATGCAGAGACTTTGTCTTGCTTGAACTGCAAATATCTGGCTGTATGTACTGTGAATTTCATAAGCACACATTGTTTCCTCAAATCCTGCAGCAGAACTAAATATGCTTATTTTAACACCTTAGAGAAGCTAAATCTCCCAATTCTGCTCTTTCTTTCCTCTGTCTAGTGTGGGACCATGCAAAGCTAAGCCTCTACAACTGGCTTTGGTATGAAACCACCACATTTAGTCCTTATGTGGAAGAAACATCTTATGAGAACTCACTTTTAGTACAACAATCTGGATCTTTGGCTTTGAGCTCCCTAACACATGTCCTGTGCAGTCTCACTCTTAATGCCAGGTAAGATGCTGTTATATTTCATAGAATGACTTGGTGAGGACCCAGTCCTTACTAGGTTACTCTGGTCTACACCTAGCAGGGGGCAATCCCTGGTTTCTGACAACAGTGTTCAAGATGAAGATGCTAGGACCTGTGTTCCAACCAATTGGTTATTTTAAGTGAACAGCATTTGGATAGCAAGCTGTGTCCAGTGTTGAGATTCACACACAGAGTCTTGGTCCTGAGGGAAAAAAAATCAGTTAATATTTTCTATTGGTGGGGTTTTGGGCGTTTGTTTGGTTTGGGTTTTTTTCTTCTTGATTTTCCCCTCTCCTTCTTTCCCCCTTAGAGGGATATTCAGACTGCTTGCTCAGTACCAGCTGGAGAATAAGGACAATCCATCTTACCCAGGTATGTACCCATCTTTTCTCATCTGTTTGGCTTGTTGCCATTGCCACATCAGACACAAAGGCACTGGCTTTAGGTATGCAGGTTACATCACCAGCACAGAAGTACTGCAACTGTTGTCTCAGTGCGACTCAGTGGCATAAGGCTCTTTCTAGTGGTTCTGTGTCTGACTGAATAGACTGGCTGGTTCTGAAGGACCTCCTCTTCCTGTTGTCTGCTTTGATGCTTAGACATGACTGAGACCATTCATGGGGGACTGTGGACTTATACATTTAAAATAAAGGAATAATGTGAATTTGCACACCTAATACTTAAAGGACCAGGGAAAGACAGGAGATTCTGTTCCCATGCTGCTCCTAAGTGACTTCTGATACCTCCCTGTTTTCTAGGATACATATGGAATAATCTGTCATTCTCTCTAACAGGTGCTGCAGGGAATATGTAAACCATGTTAATGGTAAAGAAAGTTGGAAGTAGGATAGAGGAGTTGAAAATGAAGAGACTAACCATCTTCGTGCATTTAAAGTACTATTAATATTGCATTAGGCAAACAGGGTGATTGGAATGTTGATTCATCTGTTTCCCATTAATTACTGCTTGGCCGTATGTTTGAAAGAAGTGGTGATGCTCCTGTAGCCACTGTGATCTAAGCCAAAGCAAGCTTTGTAGTTGGGGATAGGATGTGATGTTAGCCCTGGAAAAATCTGACAATTTTACCACTTCACTTTCTTGTCCTAACCTTTTTCTGCCTCCAGGGCTGTCTTTCCAAGACTTCTACCAGCAGTGTCGGGAGGCTTTCCTTGTGAACAGTGACCTGACACTCAGGGCACAGCTGACAGAATTTAGGGACCACAAGCTCATCCGGACCAAGCGGGTGAGTTGGGGGAAGATATTTCTGGGTATTCAGCCACCTTAAAGAAAGAAGATGCTTACTTGCTAATAAGTATCCCTAAGACACTCTTCTGCAGGACACCATGAGGCTGTATTACTGAAGAACCTAGGAACTAGCAAAATTCTGTAATTGCAGCTCTTTATGCCTCTAATTTGTCAACACACTTTACATAGGCAGGGGGCTGTAAAATGCAGTGTGCTTTGGTTACTCAGCAACCTCCAGGTCTCTTCTTCCTGAAGACCTTGAAAAGTAATGGATTCTGGAGCCTGCCAGTCTGCTTCCATTAGTTACTGGTATTTGCTCGAGGGAGGAATACGGGCTGGTCCTAAAAATAGGGCAGCACAGCAGTACTGGATGTGAGAACACTGTGTTGAGGAGCTGTCAGACTAGCATAGCCTACAAGAAGATTTGTCATATACTGACTTTTCTCAGTGTTTGTGCATCTCCAGTGTTGATCTTGTGAAATATTCCTGGTTTTTAGCAATGTAGTTCTTGTGAATGCTGACCAGCTCTCAGCCAGACTGTGAATGTTAGCCTATCAGTGCTACCCAGTGGCTTGCATTGCAGTGTGCACTGGTGTTAACAGGATGTATATGCATGTCTGTTCTCAGGGAGCTGATGGTGTGGAACACTTATTAATTCCTGTAGATGACAGTACCTTGACTGACTTCTTAGAGAAACAGGATGAAGATGTGTAATGGGTCTCTGTTCTCAAAGCATCTACGGTAAATGCTCTCAAAGGCTGCTGGAGAGGGGCCTGTAGAGATGTCTTTCCCTCCAACCCCAAGGCTGCTGGACTACACAACTGAAATGTAATAATTGCAATGAACAATACTTGTTCAACTACTTCAGGTAGTTTGGAATGATGACTTCTGTGAGCAGGGCATCTCTTGCTCAGTTGTTAGGATTTATCTGTGTTGTCATTTAGCTCAGATGATGCCTTCTCCATATCTATGCAGCCATCTTTAGAGATAGAAAAATGCTCTGTAAGACTATGCCTTCTGCTCTCTACCTCACTAGCCATGAGGGTTTGATTGGAGCAGGTTACTTGGGAAGTGCAAATCACTAGGTGGTCAGAGCTTTAGTTTGTCCTAGTGGTGTGACTTTTCTCAACCGAGTGCTTTCCTCTACTCCTTACGAGCTAGACAAGACTAGCTCCAGAGTATGGAAGAAGCCAAGATTTGTAATGGTAAGAGACCTGCCTTGGCTGCATGAGGAAAGGAGAATACCCAGAATATTCTGGGTGTGGGATGCCATGAGCATCTTATGAAATTCTGGCAATAGAAATGAAGGTCTTGCCACAGACTCAAATCTGTGTAGCAGAAGATTTAGATTATCAAAATTGTGATGAATTCCAAAGTGTTGCCTGTGGGTGGGAGGATCCAGCTTCTTTCATCTACTTTCTAAGTTGCAATGCAGGAATGTGAAGAAGCTGTGAAGTTTTTGTGCTTATTTTTTAAAAGTTTTATTGCTTATATGTATTTTTTACATCAGGAGTGTGTGCTCATCCTGGTGGAGGCCTTAAAAGCCACTTAGAAGCTCTCCTCTTTTTTAAGCCCTTAGAGGTTGGGAGACTGCTGAAGTTTGAAAGCTTTCTTCACTTTTTTCTCAGGTATGTGGCAGTAAACCCTATAATTCCATCAACTAGTCTGCTAGTCAGACTTCGGAGATGCTGTTATGTCTAATATTTGGTAGCTGTGTTACAGCTCAATGTTGTTACACTTCAAATCAATCAAATAAAGTATTAATTTTCATTAGCTTGCCTTTTACAATCTTTTTATCCTATAGGAAAACAGAGATCCTTCTGACAGTTTTGTGAAAGTGTCATTTTCTATGCAAATCCTCATGCAATATGCAGAAAATTTCAAACTAATTAGTAAAAATATTTTATAGTGTTTCTATAAGTTACCACAAAAATAGTTTGCCTTCCTTTTAATAGCAGTGTATAGCTTTTGAAAAGAATCAAAACATCATGTGGAAGATTGTTTCCTGGTCTACCCCTCACTGGCGGAATCAACAGGCAGAGGTTTTTACAGCCTGACTTTTGCTTGTATTGAAAACATGGGGTACCTGCTTATCCCACTGACAATTTAATTCTCCAAATATGGGACCAAATTAGCTGTGCTGGAGAGGCTGATGGGGAAAACACATGCCTGCAGTACTATCCAGCTTCCTCCCCCAGTTTTCCAACTGACAATCTCTTGCATCTGTGTTTCACAGGCTGCATTTCCAGAACTTTGCACAACACATCAGATCCTGCCTATCACTACTTAGGCTACTGTCAGAATCTGGAACTGGGATCAAGGCAGTGTGTTTTACCCAGGTTCTTGGGGGTAGAGTTCAAGAACAAGAACTCTGCCACTTGAAGAGAGGTGTTCATGGAAAAGCTTCAGAAGTATTGTAGACAAGCAACAGCCATATCCTATTTTGCAATCCTTTGACTTGCTCTACAGTTCCTGTAAATCTCAGGAGTTCATTTATATTCTGAGCACATATGGAAGCTACCACCTGAAGTGTTTACAGATAATGATACCATGGTGCATTTTCAGTGCCATTATATCTGGTTTTCTAGAGGGGAAAGTTAGTTTCATGAGGTGCTACAATCATCCTGAGTCCAGAGTTACCTGCTCATGGCTTTAGTAGACATTTTGTAATGTCTCTGTAGCAAGACAGACCTGCTGGATTTGGAGTGATCACCTCTACAGTCCTTTCCTTGGGAAAGAAGAAATTTCTTCCCCCTCCCTGTTTCTCATCTTAATGAGAGGTTTTGTGGTATTGATAAGAAGGTGGCCTTTAGTCTTACCTGCAGCTACTGAGGCTGTAAAGAGTCATCTCCTCCTACTCCCAATTAAGTGGAACAAGATGTAATTATGGAGTAGAGACATTGCTTGATGAGCCAATTTTTATTTAGCTTAAACTTACAAGGATGGTGCAACAGAAATATTTTCAAATTATTTCAGCATTCTTCTGGTGTGTACATAATCCAGAGCTGGTAGGGTATGCAAAGGGGACAGTTTTTCTTCAAAACAAAACCCAGCCACAACAAAAATACCAAAACTTAAAAAATAAAACCCAAGCATTATCAATGGTGAACACGCTGCTTGTTCAGTTTTAGTAAACTTGCAATTAAGAGCTGTAGTTATAGAAACTTTTTACAAGAAAATAACAGGCACATGAAATTTACTTAGTTTTTTTTAAGCAATTGAGTTTTAACCTTCCAAAGCTGCCTTTGGAGGCTGCATGAATAGTAGATTGTACAACTGACTAGTACCAAATACCTGAACTGTGTTCTGTATTTGCATGAGTGGTGTCTTTAACAAAACTGGTCATGCTAAGGGGTGATGCACACCCTTTCATTAACTCTTATCAGGAGATTAACTGGCTGAAATATTAGTGACTTGTACTAACATGATTTGGCATAACTGCAGAGGGGTAGAACTGCTGTGTAAGCTTAAAATTGGAGATAAGTCAGGTTTTGTATTTTGCCCAAACCAATCTTTCTGTATCATTATTATCAAATATATCTAATAATATCAGAGTAAATTAATTCAAGAGCAGCCCAGTAATCAAGTAACTTGGCCTTCTGTAGTCCAAACCAAGCATTTATTTATCTGAAAGATGACAAAATATATCCCTAACTTTGAGGGAACGTACAATCCAATCGTTCTGTACTGAACCAATTGCAAGCACCTTGCTTAAGCCTGTGGGTGGACAGGGCTGTGCAGGATGCCATGAAACTCCTTTGACTGAATTCTCTCACTCCTTTTTTTTCCCCTATGCCACCTGGAGGGGATCTCTGTCTTTCTCAGACACAATGATGCTGATGTTGTTCTGGAGGTGGAGAGCTAGCATGTCACGCAGCTCTGCCAAGAAGCCTCGCTCAGTGTTGCTGTGCTCACACAGGATAACACTTATCCCATTGGCAACTGCATCCAGAATGTCATGATGGGACATCTCTCCTGCCATTCAAGAAAGAAATGCCATGCAGGTCACTAACATAACACTTCAGGTAACCAGTATGTGGAATCCTATCAACCACACCACTCAGCTTGGTGTCTCCTGCAAACGTGCTGATGGTGCCTCGATCCCACTGTCTATATCCTTGATGAAAATATTAAACAGTACTGGTCCCAGTACAGACCCCTGAAGGGCATCAATTTGTCATCCAGTGACTCTTTCTATAAAGATAGTGACAATTTTGGTGACTGTTTTTATAAAGATAATGAAACAGCAACTTAACCTCTTACCGGTGAGATAGAGGTCAGCTTCAGTTCCCTTCAGGACACTGCTCCCAGAACCAGCACACAGAGCAGCTTTCTTCACTGGTGATTCTGCAGGATACAAGGTGCCACAGGTAAGCTCCTTTCTTTCTGTTCAGCCCCCATCAGTATTGCTATTAGTTCTTGCACGGTAACTACTACATTTATTTTAGAGTCAGTGTGAATTTGAGGGACACATCTATCAGTTTGAAAGTCATGGGCTTATAACAGCAAAGTCCTCTGTGTCCACAGATGTGTAGGTTTTTTTCTTCAACAGGTAGGAAATTCTGCAGAAAACTACAGCATGGAGGCTGGCTGCTGGCTAATTCTCTCCCAGTGAAGTGTAATCTAGTTAGGTTTCTGAACACTTTAGTAGCCTTCTACTCTTTCCAGAACACAAAGTTTCTAACTTTTAGCCCTCAGAAGGTCAATCTCCATGCAAGCTGAGAGCTGCCTGCTGATTCCAAGTCATTACATGTGATAGTGAAAGGAAATTTAATTCTATTACATTCAATAGGGAGAGGGGACATGCCACAGAGATTCACATGTTCTTTTAATCTCAGTGTGTTGCCATGTAATTACTGCTGATTTAAGTGGCACCACACCACTACACCACAATGAGAGGCTTCAAAACTATTTGGTTTCTTTTTTTAGTGTAATTAATAATACAAGTTTTCTATTAATAAGATCACACTAGGCTTGTAATAAGACTTCTGTCTCTAAGTTACAAGGAGTTCTCAACAAATTCGCTCTCACAAATTCCAATAGCTTGTGTTCCTTGGAGGTTAGGATGCTTGTTCCATGTTTTCCTAGTGACCCACTATTTTAGCTAGGACAGTTCACCACCTTTGCCACTATTTCATCAAAACAGGGGTGGTCACATGTTCATAAGAATACCATAAAGCATCCTACTATTTTAAGGTACTTTGGCATTTAACAAACATTGTCACAGAAAGGAGTGGACGATGAAAGGGTACACCCTGATATTCTAGGGGGAAAGAAGTCTTAATCTCTATACAAATCATGGAAAAGGATGTCTCATAGTCCACTAGAAAGTAAGGAGAAGCAGCATTTCTGTAGGTTCTCAGCACCCATGACATGTCCCCTCTTCCCAGTGACCACCAGCATAATCCAGACCTTCCACTTCACAACACAGATGAGATTCTTTTTCCATGACTGTATCGTGTGAATTCTAAGATGCTCTTTGTCTTCAACAGTGCTTCATACGACTTGGAAATAAACCTACCCAAGGCAGCAATAGCTCACACACTCATGCTCCTTGTCTTCCTAGAATTCTAGTTCTACATTAGAAGAGTTACTTGCAGGCCTGCTTACCTAATGTCTTGCCAGCTCCCAGGGCTAAGCGGACGTGGGGTAGCTGTAGGTGGCTTTTGATTCGTTCAATCATGACTGACAAGGAGACTGGTTCACTCAGAGTGCACACATGTCCCATTCCTGTCTGGGGAAGAACAGGCTGAAAAGAAAGTAAAATTACTGTGAAGCTTGCATTGCTTTCCATACTGTACAGGGAAAAAAAAAAAGCTATGTGAGGTTCTTCAGTGTAACATACTAACTACAGTAGCTAATTGGAATGGATATGGGCAATGGTACAGGTCACACAGCTCTTTCCAATGTCTGGGAAAATGTGCTGTGGCTTTTAAGTCCCCACGGGACAGTACTTCAGAACACTGACAGGGTAGCACAGGAAACCTGTATGCTACTGACTACTGGATTTCAGTATTTAGAGTGCTCAGCTCACACAAAAAATACATTCACTGGAAGTAATATGATTTTTGTTACCTTCTGTAATAAGAGAATATCAATCTGGTGATAAAGAGGGTTGTTCTGGGACAATAGTGCCACCACCTCCAACAGTGCTTTCTGAGAGCAGTTCAAACTGACTCGTGTTTGCTCCTCTCCTTCAACCCTGAGGAAAGATATGCTTGGTGCTCGCTAAGAAACTAGGTAAAATTTCATCATTGTATTAATAAAACATAAAGCGATGGTATCCTGGCAGCATTCTGCCACAAAGAAAGGAAAAAACAAGGCATTACAGTAACATAGTCTGGTCTGTTGGAAGAAACAGATACCAGAATTTAACTGAACTGTCCTCATCAAAATTCCTGTTAATACTCTTCCTTCTCACCCCTGATCTGTGATATGCTACACTGAGTTGTTGTTATCATGTAGTATAGCACAGATTGATCAGAAAGCGATGATTATTCCTTTTCTAGACCCACTGCTGAAAAATTACAGCAGCAATGCACAGAGGAACAAAATTATTACACCAGCAAAACAGAACTCCAGCAACTTATTGTATCAAACAGCAGAAAGAATACAACTTGAGGGAGTGAAGCAGCTACCTGGTAGGGAAAGCAGTGACACAGGAGACCTCTTGGATGCCTTTGATTTTGGCCAGCACCGTATCCAGCTTCTCAGTGCTGTCTGTGCAGAACTCTACCCGGTGCGTGCCCCCTGCTGGGCAGCTCGGTGCAGTAGATGGATGCAGGGGGATGGATGTACAGGCACCTGAGGGAACAGTACACGAGTGTTGGTTTGTAAAGCTGGATACGCATCCCAATACTGATTTAGCACATATTCTAAATAGTTGCAAATTCTGCACTTGAATCCATTTTCCCCTGACCAGTACTGAGATCTTCTTGCCCTATGGTTGCCATTAGGCACATTTAAAGTCTATTTTAAATAAGTGGGTGGGTAGATATTGTCATTCTTAATGCCATGTGTTTTATCCTAAGAATTATACAAAACTAAAATAGTTCCTGGTTTGTAAGTCTGGCTGGGAAAGATATAGCTCTTTGCATTTATGAGCTGCAATACAGTGTAAAAATATAGAATAATTTCAGAGACTTTAAGTCCTTTATTATCATTGAGATCTTGCATTTTATAAATTAAAGGTGATTTTAAAGCCAGTACTATAAATTTTGCAACTAGGATGGAAAATAAATATGCTTCACCAGTTCTGACTACACCCAATACTATAGTCATGCATCTGAGAACGTCTTCTAGAGTTTGTATCTGGTATTACTTAATCACCCAGATAAATTCCCTAAACTATGTTTAGGGTACTTAAAAGTACTATAAGAAAATTAGGAAAAAAAAAATCCTCAAATCATACCTGTAAAAGCTGGAAGAAAGAAAAATGAGGGAAGGCCCTCACAATAAAATACCACATAGTGATGACTAATTTTATCCTGTTTTATTTTAACAGAACTCACCAAGTCCTTTTGTTAGCCAGTTGTTGACTCCATGAGGTACAGCATCATATGCTGTATGTGGGGAGTAAATCCCGATTCTGTTCTCCAGGGCTCGCACCACCAGCCGTTCCTTCCAGGTCTTCCACGTCACTCGCTTGAGTGGTGTGAATATCGGAGGGTGGTACGAAAGAATAAGGTTTGCCGCCTTCTGCACCGCCTCTTCCATCACCTCCTCGGTGAGATCGTTAGTGAGGAAAAGGGTGTTCACAGTGTGGGGAGGACTTGGTTCCACCAGCAAGCCCACGTTGTCCCAGCTCTCAGCCAGGGAGAGAGATGCGAAGTCATTCAGGGCAGAAACGAGCTCCCGGAGATCCATGACGGAGCGAGAGGGCAGGCGGCCCAAGGCACGGATGCAGCGGCGGGGACGGCGCAGCAGCAGCGAGGCAGGCACCAGCATCCAGGAGTCTGTGGGGAGAAACGGGACGGGATAAGCCTGGTTAATTCACCGGCTGGAACCGCAGAGTGAAGCGCGGTCGGGCTGCGAAGGCCGCTCCCATGGCCGAGGGAGGGGAGCACGGACCGGCCTCTCCCAGCAGCCGCTGCAGACGGAGCCGCGCCGGCCGGGGGCACCCTCCCTACCGCCGGGGCTCTCGTGGTGAAGGGAGAACCGTAAACGACCCTCTAGAGTCGCGAGGAACCCAGCCTCGTCTACCTTCCCAAGCTAGAACCAGCCCGCGGTGTGCAAGCGGAGACCTCTCTGCCCAGCATGCGGGACCGGGACAGGCGGCCTTGGGGACCTACAACCGGCCGCCGCAGGGATTCGCACTCACCTCACGCCAGGGCAGGCCCGGGCCTGAGGGGCGGAACCTGCGCTCGACCCCTCCGCTTCCGCCGCGCTGGGGGTGCTGGGAGCGGCCTCTCCGCTCTGCCATGGGCGGGCTGCGGTGGGGGCGGTCCAGCCCCTTCCTCCTCGCCTGACGGGAGTCGGGGCGCTGCCGCCCGGCGGCGGACGCTACGTTTGCGTTCGGATTCCGCAGGTTCGTGCGAAGGCCTCGGGAGTCCAGATGAGTGTGAAGGCGGTGGGGCGGTGCGGGAAGGCGGAGCCGGCCGGCGGGGCGGGAGCCCCTAATGAGTCTCTCGCCGGTCGAGGAGCCGGGCCGTGCCCTGCAGCGACCAGGGCGGCGGGCGAGCGGAGTTGGCGCGTGCTGTGCAGGCCCTCTAGTAGCAGTACCTGAAAGAGGCGGTAAAGGAGCGGTAGCGCCGAGCCGACCATGGTCAGAGGAGCCGAGGGTGGGCTCGTTGTCATTTTAAGAAAGAGTGGGTTTTTTGTCCTCATTCTGTTTCTTTATGATGTTTTGTGCTGCTCCTTTCTAGTCCTTCATACAGCTGCGTGGCTGTATACTGCAAGGAAAGTGTTTATCCACAGTGACTTGAATGGCACTGTAAAACTGGTGTAAAACTGTATAACACACAGATATTTTAAAACAAAAAGATCTAAGGATTGGGGAAAAAACAACCATACAAACAAAATGTCACCTGTTTTCTTTGCAGGAAATTGCTGTGTACAAATCTACTTCAGCTTTTTGATAATCAGACATGGTGAGAACAATAGTACATTTTGTATATTTTCATTCTTTTTAAAATGATCATTTCTTGGAGCAGGAATAGCTGCTCTGCACATCAAAGGATTACACATTTGATGCTGTGAATAGTCTGTAATGAAAAGTTTAGGTTTTCATTTCAAGCTTCTAGCAAAATACTGTGAAAAGTCAAATGGTCACAATTTACATTAGTCTAAAATAGTTTGTGATATATTAGGCCTATGATGTATTTACTTTGCTGGCTGGGTAGCTGCCTTTAAAATTTTACAAAGGTTATTTATAAGTTCTTAAGGAAAGTGTGTGATTGTGAAGATTTGCTTGTTTGTGAGGGTAGGTGATACACAGTGCCTTTCAGAACTAGCCATGCTGCTCAGAAGTCACAGGCAAGTGACACACAACAGTTGCTCCTCTGGTTGTAAACCAGTGAGGTATGTGGGCCACACTGCCATCTGAAATGGGTACAACCCCCTGGTTCTTCAACTATGGGATGAAGTGACTTTGAAGGTCCAGTTTGCAAGCTGATTATCTCTGAAGTGTAACAGTGTGAAACAGAGCTCCTGCATTACCATGGGACTTTGAGTTGTCCTGAAACTAGATGAAACCAAATGCTGTCTGGTGATTTCCCTGGAAATGTGAAAGGTTGGTGGCAGTAGCCTGGCCTTGGGTCAAATCTTGGAACAGTGGTTCTATGCAGTAGGAACTGGCTTCTTTGCTTGGTGGGGACTGGCAGATAAAGCTGAGTCTGTGCAGATGTCATTGCTGATGTAAGGAGTGTTTTCTGTCTCTTGCTCAGGCTGTCACCCTGCACACTGATGTAGGAGATATTAAAATGGAACTGTTCTGTGAGCGGACACCGAAGGCTTGTGAAGTAAGTGGAGTAAGAGGAGTGGGATTGCCAAGTGTCGAGACAAAGCAGTAGGAAGAACAAAGACTGTAGGGGAGGTGAAGGGGCTTTTGCAGCTCATCTCTTCACATCATGGAACAGCAATGTTTGAAACTGGTACAGTGCCTGTTCCACACCTGAAACTGTGCACTGTGCAGACTGCCAGGAGCTTTGCTGCCTGTTTCTCACCAGGAAAGGATTAGCTAAGGGCTCTTCTCTCCAAGCTCCAGCAGCTTCCAGAAGCACCCTTTGGCCTTAAGGGGAAATACAGCACGTGGCCTGGGATTCCCAGATTTCCCTGGGTTGCTCACACTTGCAAGGATTTTATTTTAATTGAAGAGCGAGAATCACTCCCACATCAGAGGCCCAAGTTTTCCTTTCTGCAATAAACATAGGCTTAAACTGCAATAATTTACTTTTTAACTATCAAAGCTGAGACACGAACTTAGCGATTGCAAAAATTCCATTTACAAAATAAAAATGTTGAATGGAGGTGGTACTTCTGAGCATGTTTCAGGCTTCTTGTTTATTTCCTGAAGTCAGGCAACCTGTTGCTGTGAGCGTTATTTAAAATCCTGTATCTATGACAGTGCCAAAGGAACATATTAACTATAATTTATTCATGACTATTCTTTGGCACTGCTCTGTGGAATTCAGTCATAATGCAAAGCAGAGGAAAAAGGGTCTTGGTCTTGCCAATGCTGTCACTTCAGTAAGAAGATGCTATTTCTGAATGTTTGTTAATATGGTTTCTTTCATTTCCTTAGAATTTCCTGGCTCTTTGTGCTAGTAACTACTACAGTGGATGCATCTTTCACCGGAATATAAAGGGCTTCATGGTTCAGACGGGTGATCCATTAGGTAAACTCTTCTGTCCAGGTCTCTCTATAGAAAAATGTACATCAAAATGAAATTTGAAGAATATTAAAACCAAAATGGAATTGAGATACAAATAAAATTTAAGAACAATTGTATTGATGATAGATGGTTTTATGATAGGATTTTTAAAATTTTTTTTGTGGTGAGTTTACAGAAGAGCAGCTACCCTGCTTTAAAAATAATCATGCAGTAGTAAAGCATTTCACAAACTTTAGTTTTTCCAGCTGTTTCCACTAAATAGATGGTTCTGCTGACTTAGCTGTTTAACAGGTAGCAGTTGCTACTGTGGTTTCACTGGTTTCTGTCCGAAAGGTTCTACTCCCTCTAAAGCACTTGGGGAACACACCCCAACAGTGTCTGCTGGTTGAGAGAAGATCTGATTCAGCTGTGTGTCTGTTTGTACTCACACTGAATTTAATTGGAGGATATGTCAGTGTTTTGTTCTACTGCTTAATAGATGTTCCCTAAATAAAGTTCTGTGTCTGCTCAGTATCAAGACACAAGAACCCAGTCCCTGTCTCAAATGAATTACAGGCTGTAATAATAAACAAATAAAAACATTCTGTGTTGTAAAATGCTATAAGAGTACGTAATTTCTGAGGTTTTTTTTAGTCTGAAAATCCAGTGATCTATTGTGCTGCTTCTTTGCCAGGTACTGGGAAAGGAGGTAACAGCATCTGGGGCAAGAAGTTTGAAGATGAATTCAGTGAATACCTAAAGGTAAAGATATTTCTATGCTCTCAATATGCAGTTGTGTTGTGTGATGGAATATATTAGCAACCAAGATTTGCTCTTGAGTGTGAGGCAGAGTGTAAAGTCACAGAGCACTCTGTACAGGTTCACAGATGTGTATTCATGTTGATATTTTCCTCCTCTTTCAGCACAGTGTCCGTGGAGTAGTTTCAATGGCAAACAATGGTCCAAATACCAATGGATCCCAGTTCTTCATCACGTACAGCAAGCAGCCACACCTAGATATGAAGTACACTGTGTTTGGAAAGTAAGTGATCCAATGCCTCCTTATCATAGTGTGTGAAGGATCTGAACATTTGAGGGCAGATGCAATGTAAGTGTAGAAGCTTCTGGTTCTCCAACTCTTGGAAGTGTTGGATGTGTACATGTCAATGTGTACACTCTTGCACTGCCATCAGAATGAGTTGCATCAGAATGCTGCTCCCTTATCCTCAACAAGGCAGTTTTTTCAATCTCCAGAAGAACTGGATACACAGCTGTAGGATTTACTGAGAAGGAAAAATCTGATGTGGGACTGGATCTGGGGATTGGTGTGGACATGGCTGTACTCCTGTTTAGGTGGAACTTCCTGTTGGTCAGCTGAACCTTGTGGAACTGACACTTTATAAAATAAAATGAGGTTATTTAAGTTACATCATTAAGATTCTGTAACTGTTAATAGACCCTGGAGGTTTGTTCTGGGCTGTATCTCACAGTCCTCCCTGCCAGGAAGTGCAGCCAGGGACTTCATCCAGCTATGGTTGGTATAAATATGATACTGTCAGGTCAGTGGGCATTATTTGTACTTCTTATCAGAATTTGTCACAGATACTTAGTATTTCCTTCCAGAATAAGTTTAGTGCCATATATAATGCTTGGCTGTCTTACTTGTATCATTTGCTTGCAAAGTCCTTGGCCTGGAATACTGAACTGTAAAATGCCTTGATAGAGGTCAGTTGTGAAATTGCAGCTGTTTTAGAAGGAGATTTCTAACACTTCTGCTTTTCTTCCAGGGTTATTGATGGCTTGGAGACCCTGGATGAGCTGGAGAAGCTGCCTGTGAATGAGAAAACCTATCGACCTCTTAATGATGTTCGCATTAAAGACATCACAATTCATGCCAACCCTTTTGCTCTGTAGCCACAGGATGCCTGCACACCTTCTTGTGAGACTGGGCAGACGGACTGCTGGGTGATGGGCTTGAAAGTGTCAGTAAAAGGGCTGGGTCATACATTTGCTCATCAGATGCAGGGTTTTCAAGTGTTGTGACACTGGGAGTTGTCACAGGAGTCTTGTGCTTTAAAGGCCAGTTTTACCTGAGTATCTTCTGGGGTCTCTTCCAGGATTCTGGTTTTAAACGTTGCTTTTTTATACTTGTAAAATAAGAAAATACTCTTCAAAATATATTTTTTTGCAAATCTTTGTTTTCTGCGTTATCATTTTAGTGATATTACATTGAAACACTATCCTGAAACTTCCTTGTGTAAATTCTAACCGCCTTTATTAAAGAAAAATTAAATTATGTAATTTTATCCCCTAGTTGAGAGCAATGTCATAGAGGGGTGCAACTTTTCCAGAGGATTAAAGGCTGTCTTCAGAGGAATGCTGGCTGTCACACTACCATGCTGGAAAGGTAACTTCTTCAGCCACCCCAAAAGGTAGATGGGAAACAATCCCTTCTGCCTCTGGCACAACACTTTTGGTATGAAAGAGTGTTTATGTCTTTACCTGTCTCTTGATTGAAACTAGGTAACCATGGATTTACTGTAACTTGTTTTTCATCACCTTATTGGACATACAATACGGGGTGAACAAAGAATAGTGAGGTTGGTCCCATCCACTTATTGGACAGAAAGCAAGAGAGAGAGCAGAGCCCAGCTGTGGAAGTGTGTGTGGTTTTTGGGGGTGGCCCCCAGGTACAGCATGTGTGCAGTTCAGTTCTGGCAAAGAGTGCTGTTCCATCACCAGCTGTTTGGACTTTTGACTCATGCTTTATAAACTCCTCTCTTGACTTCCTGCAGCCTGGTCTGTGATCACAAACACTACAGTCTGCATTCTGTTTAGTTTAGATGAGTTCTGGGGAGATAAATCTATCCATGCAAAGAAAAAGATGTACATTAGCACAACAGTCTTGCGTTATGAGTGCGATGGAGGGTCTGATCATGAGAGGTTCTAGATTGGCTTGGACCTTTGCTGGCATTAGCAAAACTGTAGCTCCAGTTGGTGTTAGAAGCATGTCATACTGGGAGCAGAGCTTAATCTAAGCTTGAGCCATGGACAAAAAGAAAATGATGGTGCATGATCTGTTGACAGTGACAAACTTTCCTGTGTAATGTACAGAATCTGTTGATCACAGGGTCAGCCAGGGAAATAAATCAAGTACAAAGAGTGAAGTGGGTCAGCAGACTGTTTTATCCTTAGGTGCTCTTTCCACATCAATTAGATTGCATGTGAGATGTTTGTGGGTTTTGGAGAACCAAATTCCAGGTGTAATGCTTGGTTAGCTCTGCTGAGGTGGCCACTGAGGGTAGGGACTCGCAGCCCCCGGAAAGCTCTGGGAAGGGCCTGGCTGCTGGGCAGGACCAGGCACGGAGGGGCCGGCTGAGCGCTGTAGAGACCCTTTTTGGGCTCTGTAGGGTCTGTAGAGACCCCTTCTGGGGCTGTATACCGTGAAGCCGGGGGCCGCGACGGCCCGGCCCGGGTCCTTCTTGTGACGCGCCGCCGCGCTCATAAAGTTTCTTGGCAACGCCGCTTTGTAGATGGACGCTGCTGAAAGGACGCTGTTTGTCGCCATTGGACGCGGCTCTGTCGGGCTAGCGGCGGCTTCAGGAGGACGGGTCAGCTCCCGGGAGTGCTGCGACTCTGCACTAGCGACAAGGTAGAGGCGATGGGAGGGCTGCGCGCTCGTTACGGCCTCGTGCCACCGGGTGGCGCTGGAGCGCCGGCGGCCGCCGCGGGGAAGGCGGGCCGGAGGGAGAGTGCTGCGGCAGGAGGGTGGCTCCAGCTGCCGAGGAGGGCGGGTCGTGGCTCGGCTGGTCCCTGCTGGAGTGGGTGGGTCGGGTCGTGAGCCCTCGTCTCCGAGCTGCTGCTGTGTTCTCCGTGCGCGCCGTGTTACGGAGAGAAAATGGCTTTGGTTGCTGTAGCGGTGAGACCCGAGCCCTTTCCATGCCCCGACTCGGGGCCCAGAATGGAGCCTTTTGCGGGAGCAGGCGGTTGCGGGGACGCTGACCCCTAGCCCCCCGGCGCGACCCTGTGTCCCGCGCCTTGCCGTCAGTGCCTGAGTCGGGACGTGTCGGCCCGAGGCGCAGCTTGGGAGCTTCAGTCTATTTGCAGTTGGCTAGTGAGCTACTTCTTACGTTTTCCTCTTCGAGATCAGTAAAGAGACAATAGTAAAAAAAAAACCCCAAAAGTGTCATGTTGATGGAGGAATTTTCTGGGCATGTGTAGAGAGACGAACGGTGAAAGTTTCTGACAAGTTCCTTGCGGTCTGTAGAAGCCTGGTAGGTGATATCTGTGAAGCCTGCCTTTTTGCTGGCATAGCTGCACCTGGCATAGCTGCACCGGCTGCCTGGGCAGCTCTGCAGGAGTAAGGTCGATGGTGTTTAGTGCTTCAGCTGTGGTGTCTCGTAAAATCTCTTCTGTGAAGGTTATTGGCTTATGTTCCACTGTCAAAACCAGTTAATCTGTAAAAGCTCTTGAACTAAAAATGAATGTGGAAGAAAAAGAAGAGGGGCAAAGCAAAATATCTTGGTTGCAGATGTGGCATTTGAGGAAAACCAGTTACCCTGACAGGGATAAAAAAGAAAGACCAGGTGACAGAACATGTGGCACTGCTAATAAGAGGAAGAGGAGATCATTAAGTGGTGCACCGAAGAATAAGCGCTTCAAGAGAAAGTCTCCTGAACTTCCTGACAGGTAAAGAACTTATGGGATCTGAGATCAGCAAGCATGTGTTTTGAGATGTGATTATTCCCATCAGGTCATCTGACACTGTGTTCATTTTGGCTTCAGGAGGGATTTCAGGAGAGATGTCTTGAGGGGAGTACTAGAGTGATTTTAATTACATGTATTTGATCCTTTGTTTGTCATAGCTGTCCAGAAAACAGATCTGTAAATGAGAGAGAGCACCTTGAGCGGCACTATGCTGAAGAATACAGAAATGAGTACAACAGAGGATGGAATATTGAGCATCTCAGCAACAAATTTGCTAGTGGGATGAAAAAGAAATACCAGACACCTTACACTACCTGTCATCCTTGGCACTTACAGGTGGTGTGACCAATTGTAATGGAGGATTTTTTTAGCTAATATGAATAGGTTATTCTTTTTGCTAGGATTTGATTTCCTTTGGTGAGAATGTGTAGTTTGCAGGTATGCCTGTGATACCACAGGACACAGACTTGCTATACGTGTTGGATTTTCTAGTAGGGCTGAAATAAATGCTTGTAATAAAAATTGTAAAGGCATGCAAGTGATGCCTGTATTGCAAGTACTCCAATTGAGGGTGGTTATTCATTAATCTGCTCAAATACATCCAAGTATCAGCTTTTAAATTTGCTTCTGCCTAAGTATCACTGGAATAACAAGGAGATGACATCAGATTTTTACCTTTTAAATTAGTAAGATTGAAGTATTACCAAGAAATCTATAGTATCAGATATGTACGTTGTCTGCCTGCTAGCAGGGCAGTTTATCTGGTAACAAAAATGCTGAAGATGGTATTTAAAATGTAAGATCTTCAGCTGAGACTGCCTAAAATGAATGTATATGCTATTTATTACATCTTCAAAATAAAAACCTATCCAATATTCAGACCAGTGATTGACTCTTGATCACTTATGATGGATATTTTACTTTGCCCACGAGGCTGTTTTTGAGATGTGTATATATACATGAGTAAGATAATTGTAACATAAATGGGCACTGAGATCCTGAAGTAGAATTCAGTGGCCCAGCCTTAGTGTGTTGTAATTTTTTGTTGCCTTGTTACCAAGTATCTAATCTGAAAATCTGTTCCTTGCTGCGTTTTTCTCCTGGAACATAAACTCTGTGCCCTGTGAATTTCCGGGGACTGAAATGGAAATTGCTGCTGCCAACTGGTTGTGGCCTGGCTGTATCTGACTGCCCAAATGTCCCTGCTGAATGACTTGCCCATCCTGACCTGAATTCACTCGGGCTTATTGATGGTCTGGACATTCTTGCTGCCATTTCAGAAGAGTCATCGACGGAAAAGACCCAGGACTGTAGAGGATGATGAGGAGGGTCACCTGATCTGTCAGAGTGGAGATGTACTAAGTGCAAGATGTAAAATCTCTTCACTTCTGAGATAGAATAAGTTTTTCTAGTGTAGGATGGGAGAGGGCTTTGAAAGTCTTTTCTTTCTGTCTTGACTTTGGGGGTGGGGATTGTTATTCTTTTTTCTGTAGAACTTATATCCATCTCCTTTTTCTTTTTCCTTCTGTTCCCCTCCTGCCCCCCCCCCCCCCCCCACCACACCCCCCAAACACAAAACAACACAAACAACAGACAAACAAAAAAAAAAAC